>JBCAUA010100805.1:0-10258 GCA_038406235.1 Peronia verruculata
TCTATCTATCTATCTATCTATCTATCTATCTATCTATCTATCTATCTATCTATCTATCTATCTATCTATCTAACGTCCAATCAAGTTTATGTGAGTAGAAGGACATGTTAATAGTAGATTAAGAATTGACTGCTAAAGATAAACAATCACTGCTGTTCTTGATACATTCTTGTGTGACGTGACGGATACAACCGTTGCTGTAACTGATCTGAAAACAATATATGACTGAAGCCTGGACTGTATTGACCTAGATGGAAACGGACTGCATTCATAAGTTCTGTCCGCACGTCAGATAGATCATACTTTGTTCAATTCCCCCCGAGCCGCTCGATTCTCCTCTGCCCCTCCTTCCTTTTTTACTTCTCTGCTCTACATCCATCTAAGATCTCATGTCAAAACAACCAGATGACTCGCAGGCTGACCGCGAACACAGAGGGTTCCACACCTGGTCATAATCTACCTTCTTCCTGACCAAACAACTAACAACAGACTATTGTAGTCACAACAGATTGCGGTAGCCATTCTCACATACTTTGATAAAACCGCCTTGTTTTCATCAGTGATAAAGATGATGACGGCTTCCTTCAAATCATAAATGACCATTGTTATAATCATCCTATAGAAGGTTGAAAGGCGTATAAAGAGCGTAACCATGGTTAACGTAACCTTGTGATTTTGAGGGTCATTTTATTTCCTGTCATGGCTGTAACCAACGAAAGATGTCCTACGACAGAGATTGCAACTGAACACATAATGTCGGATGATAATAATACTTCAATTTTCCCTTTTTGCACCCTTGACTGTCCACTCTTGGCTTCTCTTGGTCGCGTCTACATGAATTTACAGTATGACAGCTCTCCCGATTTCCAGGATTCTCTCTTGTCAGTTACGTTTATGTTTTGCTAGATCTCGATGATGGCCGATTTCACTTCAGAATTTTTCATACAATCTAACTGTTTATCCAGTAGGGTTAGACTACGAAAAACAGGGGTAGACCACGAAAAACCTGGAGAAGACTCGTGGAGGTTGATTTGAAGAGAGGAGGGCTACAGTGGAAAGATGCAGTGAGAAGTGCCCAGGATAGGAAAAAATGGAAGTCTGTTGTTTGTGGCCGAAACCCTGATACAGGGTGAAAAAGGCGACAAGGATGATGGATTGTTTATACACCTATTCAAATATAAAATTTAATAGCATTGTAAGATAACAACTGCAATCACTCTATTCTTTCAAAACTAAAATTTTCTTCACTGCAATTCGTAAATGCATCACTTGATGGCATTTCACTCGAACTCGTGAGTTTTTAAGATAAAAAAGCTTTTTGACAGAGGACATGAATATAGTATCTACTACTACAGGACTATCCGTGACTGTTGGTAATAATGTTAGTCACGTGTAGTTACTTTTTTCCCGGTCCTGAGTACACAATGCAATACAAGACAGATGTTGTAGACGGAGCCACACAGAAGTGACACTAAATAAAGCTTACATCCTCCATCCTGTTTGTCCGCGCACGTCCAGAATGACATTATTCCAGATAAAACAATCACATGTGTAGTGACCGGAATATGAAATTAACAAAATGTGGAACGCTTTGTTGTTCTTGTTGTTGTTGTTGTTGTTTCAATGAAGAAAAAACAACAACAAACAACTAAAACACACTCACTATCCTGTAAATCGAAATCTCTTTCGATGCTGAACATCAATTGACAGCCCAAATATTTATACATAATCTTGATATCTTTTATAATTATAAACATGTTGTCCATTGTCACCGTGTTAAATGCTCTCACCGCGTTAGGCACAATATAGCCGTTATCGTGCTGATGTGCCGTTAAACCCCAACACAAACAAACAAACAAACGTCAGGATCAGTCGAGAACATACATCATGAACATACAGAACCTCAGAAACATTAGATTGGGTCTATCAAATAATAATGAAGCCAGACTCTGGTTTTCAAGTAGGTACTGGACACTTCAATCAATTCATCATCATGTAGATGGTGATTTACAACGATACAGTAGGCCATTACAATGGAACTATTACCTGACGGCCAGGATTTACAAGCGGAGATGTAGAATCCAATTCCTTGTCGGCTGCAATTTGAGAGAGCGCCTATAACAACATACCGAGAAAGTAGTGCTTTACGCAATATTAAATAACTGGTTTATCTTTATATACACACAGACAAAACTGAACGAAAGAAAATCAACTTGCCACGCCGATGCCTTTTGTTGGTGATAATCCCACAGTCAAAGCAAATCGCACTAGGCAAATGTCTACAATCACAGTGAAAAGCCAACCACGACAATGACAGTCAAAAGCCGACAATGTCTTCATTCTGCCGGTATGTGGTACGTCTTTGTATCGCTCAGTAGGTAGCCTATTAAACGGATGTAAGATTCAAACAGGTATTATACCATAAACTTTGCCGGGGGAATTCAGGGGAGATCACTCAATCCATGAATGTATTAAAGGAAAGAAAGAAAGATTTCAGAGATCGGTGGTGAATCGAGTTGAATCTTCATGAGCAATGGCATCTGAGAAATCGATACAAGCGCAGCCAAATGAATTTCCCCATATCGTTCTCAGACATAAAGAAGAAAATGAAGAAATGTTCGAGAGATTCAAATTGTAAATAAGCACTGTAAGTCTTAATGAAATCTTGCCAAATTGGCTGAGGTCGTATACGACAAGAGATGAGAGAAATCGAGATAAGAGCAGACAATCTGGTCACATCTTTACACGAGAGACGGGAGAAACACGCCTAGAAATTTGACCTTTTAATTAAGCACAAGAGAAAAAAGTCTCAGCGATCTCTTACCAACAACAGAATCAAGTCAAAGTATAAGCACTAGATCTAGCACCAGAAGAAACACCGCCAACCTGGGTCAAATAGTGAATTGTCCAAGACCATACAAAGGCCCCGGTGATTCTCTTTAGATCCTCACTGGGACCAAAGTCGACCAATGAAAGAAGAGAGGGGTAAAAATCGAGTTGTGTTCGCATATAACATGACATCCGAGAGATGAAGGGGAAAAAAATCACACAATTTTGAATCGCAGAGCTGTGTTGTTTATTTCAAGGTGTGAGTCATCCGTGTGCATGGCAAATAATTGAACATGGGCATGTCAGACACACTGTAAACATCTCCTCTCCTCTTGCCAATCTGAAAATGATTAACACTCTTAAGAGTCAATGCATACTCCTGGAATCTTTGCAAATATAATGAAACTTGCAAAGGTTTGAAAAATAATTTGTTATGCTGAAATACGATTATACAATGAACTCCTTAAAAAAAAAAACGGGGCCAAACACCGTGAAAACTGCCTCAAACTTAATACCTGATATAAGTATAAAGATCTACCTGAGGAACATTTCGTCCTCATGACCCTTTAAGGGTTAAGCACAGGAGAATCTGCAGACACTGCCGCCGTGCTACTATTTCCATAAAATAATGAGAGGGTATTAACACATACACATGCAGACACACACACGCACAAATAATTCCGACAAAGTGGCCATGTCAGATTTAGAATTTCGTTATGTTTTTGTTTTTATGTCTTAATATGCACGAGTGTATTTCAAGAAGAAACTCAACCTCAAAATGTCGTGAAAAAGTCTTTGAGTAAATCGGCCTTTGACGTCTCAGGGTTAAACACCACGGACTGCAGTTGTGCAAGCTTGGTGTACGGAGATACTTGCACACTGGTTGACGCTTTCTGCTATGCTGCCATGTCTCCAGTTTCTGTGGTTCCATTTGTATATACCAGGTTGTTTATTTACTTAAGTGATGACGCAACTTTGTGGTTCTGTCCTCGACATGCCTCATGCCGATTCGTTGTACATACTTGTGCTACGTCATGTGTTTATGTGACACTGAGCTAAACTTGATTCATAAGCTAAACTGGGATAAACTTGATTACGTTACGTGAAGGGCTTTGGATATACTACTCTCAGAAGGGCTCTTTTTGCATATAAATCCAGCAGGCTGAAGAATCCTACATTCTGTACCGTATTGAGACCATGATGGCAAGTAAAGCTGAATACACGACGTTCACCTTAAATACCAAATGTGCTAATTTATTTTGTGCTGAACTACAAAGATCGGCATGGATCAAGAAAACCAAAGAATCCGCTCCTCTGATCTATAGAGAATGACAGAAAGAAGAAAAAAAGCTCTATTTGCCTTTCGCATATATTATGGCCAGGTGTGCAGTAAATGTATCTCACCGCTACATTCACCGTTCAAACAACAAAGACATTAATGGTATATGAACGTATAGTGTACTACCTAGCACAATCCGGTTAGAAATAAAAAACAAACAAACAAACAAACAAAAACAAAAGACAAGGAAACCTGATAATCTTAATTTCCATTTGTCTAAATGTCAACTGACAAACATATCTGGCCCTAAAACTCTTGATACTTTACTTGGAAGAAGACATGCGATTAAAACGACCAGGATCGGCCGTTATTTGTAAAGATTTTAACTTTGCCATGCTCACATTTCTCCCGTCCCATTGGTATCCATCACGTTGTTCATTTGCCGAACATATGGATACAACAGCCACATAGTTTTATCTGCACACTTGGTGATAAACCTATGCGTCTCCTACAAACTCATATAAATTTAGTATTTATCGATTTCAGAAGACGAAGCATTGGTTGATGGATCATGCAGTGGATGAGGCTTTAAAGAGCACTCCTGAATGACAGACACACATCACAAATATTGAAGAAAATATGAAAGTGGGAGAGAGAAAGAGAAAAAAGAAGCAGAGACAGAGAAAAAGAGCGACATTCAAGGTGGGCGCCCCAGGCCAGCTGGACAGTGAGGAGAAAATCAAATAGAGAGAAGGTCAGACAAGGACGCAGACTGTCCAGTGCTCCAGGGTCTGCAGGTGTGGGAGAGAAACTTCTGTCCTGTGTCGGGACAAGTGAGCAGATGTGACAAAGAGCAAGGGGATAAAACAACAACAAACAAACAAGATTATCTTTTTTTTTTCTCTCTCTCTCTCTCTTTCTTTCATTTAGATATCTGTTTCCGAAGCAGCAAACTCAGACAGCATGTTTTACTACTAGGTTTAATGCATCATATGCCGTTGACTGCGATGACTGCAATAACGATGATAATGATGATGACACTGGTGCCCTACAGCACAGCTCTGACTAAACCCCAACAATGTAATCTTTTTTTTTTTCTGGAGTGTTTGTTAAACTCTTCTCTCCCTCTTTCTCTCTACCTAAATCTTTATATCTGTATTCTTTATTTCTCTATTGATCGCTCAGTCTGTCTTCTGTCTGTCTGTCTGTCTGTCTGTCTATGATCATTTCCCAGTCTCAACGGCCATACCAACGCACCACAATAATATCCTAGGACTTTATTAAAAATCACGTTTTCAGTTGAGACAACATTTTCAATCCGAGCCAAAGTCTTACCTCTTCACACCGAAATCCCAAAACACTACCACGGGTTCCTGTACAGAACAGTGGCGATCAAACACAAGTAAATCAACAAACAGACCAATTCAATTACGCACAGTAGATCACAGGCCATACGTAAGGGCGGGCAAAGCCACAGGTTATTGTTAGCTGTACTTGATCCATCGGCTAGGAGAGATCTCAGTGCGGACACAACAGACCCTGTTAACTATTGGACATGGTTCCGTTCTTAGGACTACATGTACACACAATACACCTGTACGCTGTGAATATGTACACACAAACGTGTGACTGTGCGGCAAATGACTTATTGAGGCTCTTAGAATGAAAAGTGCCCAACTCCCGTAGCAAACACCTGTAGGAATGGCTGAAAAAATCCACATAGAGAGACGAAAAAGAAAAGAAAAAAAAAAACTGTGAACTATAAACGGTGAAAATTGAATATGCAATTATCAAAATATCATAAAATGCAAAATGGGACTAGAATATCATATCAGTTCAGTGAAGCTTTTTTGGACACAACTAAAGTATTTCCTTCCTAGGGTCTCCAATTGTCGAATAGAATGTAATCTTTACAGATTTCTCCAATCCGATTTGGGAACTTCTCAAACACTTAGATATTTCATATAATATCAGAACTTACCTCAACTGAAATACGTCGTAAAATACATGGCAGTCATCAACCTTTATGCATTTAACTATAATCGCGGCTGTTTTCCCAGAGTCCCCCACATTGTCCTAAGTTATTGCTGACTTTTTTTTTTTTTTTTTGACAGCGTAAACCATGAAATATATGGAAAAAACATTACTCCTGCAAAAAAGGAGACTTATGAAATGAGAGGTTCAACTCACTGTGTCAGGCAATTTAGCATATATCCAGGGAAAAATTCTTTGGCAAAAAACCATGATCATATCTTCTCTAAAGTGGGATATAGGATACTGACAATCGGTTAACGGTCTTTAATACCCGGAAGGGACCAAAACAACCGGCAGAAACGAAGTGGAAGCTGGTTTCTAAGTCATCACTTGGCTAAGCAAACACTGACATTTCAAGAAACGATGTTGACTGTGTATCACAAACCAGTTGAGTAGTCTAATACAATCTAGTACAAGACTGAGCCATAGCGCAACCACCGTAAACACTGAAGTGCCTGCAGTACTTGGCAAAAAAAAAAAAAAAGAACTAGGATCCATCTTAGACAAAAAAAATTTTTTAAAAATATAGGAATAAAAAGGTGGTCAATTAACGATGCAAAACTTATATATGAAAGCAAACAATTCAAAAATAAACAGCACAAAATTCAAAATACCGGCACAAATGAGTCAAATAGTCTTCAATGATGTTATACAACACATGTGTCATGTATACGAGTAATAGTATAGCCAGCGAGTCAGTTGTGCGTACGGTAAGAAAGCAATGGATAGTTATACTACACATCCTCATCCACCAATGCTGTACAGGTAACAGGAGTTCTGTTATCCAAAAGGCTTTGTATGATGGGCCCTGAGTTATCCAACAAGCTATGTCTGAAAGACCCCGAGTTATCCAACATGCTAAGTGTCTCGCACGGAGAAACAGGGGACTGGACCAGGCGTCAGGTAATGGACGCACGCCGTGGAGTAATGGAAAGACACCGTCCGCGCTGGCTACAGCTGTAGAATTAATTAAGGTGACAAACGGTCTCCCCATTGGGGAGGGGAGGGGGGAAGAGCCCTGGGGGTCAGGTCTTGCGAACTTTGACAAAATGAGACGTTTCCCCTGAAAATACTGCCTCCATTGAGAAATAGTTTTATCATCCTTCTTAAACACATTGTGCCCAGAATACAGTTCTTACAGAATGAGCTGATGCAATGGGAGATCTTGTCTTATTTTGGACAGTTATATATTTGAGTAGATGAAGGATGTTATATTCTTCTTTTCTACATCCTCACTTTGCAATATTCCTCTAGAGGACGCCAGAGTTCCACTTTGCAATATTCTCCCTTAAATGATTTCGGTGCAATTCTTAACAACTTTCCTACATTCGATTTCATGAAATGTGTCATCGAACTGTTCTGCTCCTTTGCTGTACTCCCCAGACTGTAAGATGGCGGAAATGGCTATGTGATAGACGTAGTCTTGTCAAGTTTTTCAGCCTCTAAAAGAGACTGTCCTGTCGTGACTTTTTAAATCATGGTAAGTCGCGGCAGAGGATCGTCAATCCCTGACTCCAAATCTTTGAGTTTCCTCTTTAACCTTCTCCAAATGTTCCCTGACTGTATTTTGCGCGAGTTCTCTGAATGACGTCCTTCAACAAAACGGGGGCGTAATAACCTTGCCTTCAAAACTATAGACCATCAACACGTATGCATTTTAAGATAATTATGAACATATGACAAGCCACAGAGCAAACCACATACAAACACATATCCATTTTTATTTATTTTTTATTTGATTTCTATTAAACTCTTTGATATACCATGTTCTGTACATCTCTTGATATAGCTTACTGACTAACTCGCACACGTATTCTTTTAGGCTAGGCGTGATACAGATCTGATGTTGCTATAATTCGACGTTAGTGTTCAAATCCAAACCAAAACTAAACTTGTCTAACAAAATAAAATTAGAAAAAAAAAAAAAAAAGAAGAAAAGGGGCGATTTGTAAAAGCACGTTATAAATGGGATCGGTTGAGGACATACGATGGGGAAAAGGGGGGAGGGAGGGGAGGGGAGGCTGTCGCTGGACATGTTCTCCCTCTATCAAAGCCCATGTATGTATTAAGTGACCACAGGCCGGTCGGGGTCAGAGGTCAGCTGTTTGCGTGGACAGGCAGTCAGGGGCCAGTTGGGATAGATGGGGTCACTCAAATTGAGATAGAAGCCAAGCAGTCTGAAACGCGGACGTCACGCCGCTGTATCCCCTAAACCCTCAGTGGTAATGCCGGCACGATGGGTATAAATATTAGTGCTACTGATTAGTTATTTCCATCATATTCAAGTATTGTCTCGCCCTTTTCTCTTTCAGTAGCCATCTATCTAGCTTATCCCCCTCTTTCTCTCTCTATCTACCACTGTCTGTCTGTCTGTCTGTCTGTCTGTTTGTCTATCTACATATCTATCTATTCTATCTATAGACTTCTTCCTGCATCATTCCCGTCTTTCGTCTCTAATCCCCTTTGTCTATTACTTCTTGTGTTTCATTGTTATTTTGATTTTTTTTTTTCAAACCAAATAACTAACTACACAAAAGGCCATATAAAGACGAGTCTATAATAATATTGTGTCGTTAGAGGTCTATATATATGACATTCTTTGTTGTTGTTGCTGCTGCTGTTGTTGTTTAATCTGGCATAAAACAAAACAGACTCAACTCCTGAATTTCGATTTCCGAAATCACCCTTAGACCAAAACGTAACATAATTTACATTTTACATGTATATTTTTTCTGAAAAAAAAAAAAGTCCATCTCACTAGTCTATTCTATTCTTTTAATCACCCCCATTTTCTTCTCCTAGGACAAGATAGTATCTGATGTCGATGGCAAATACTGGCCGATAAAATACTGAATGTTTACGACCACAAGTGGGTAAATGAATGTCAAAGCCATCTCACAGCAGTAAAAACACCAGACCCGGCCCTTGATGGGGCACGAAAGACACTAAAATTAACAGTTTACGACACAAGTTTATTACAGGCCAAGAATTTCAAATGAAGGCTGTACTCCATTAATCCAGCTGTAAAACTAGGACAACTCCTAGATCAGTAAATGCGGCTGAGATAGCCTCTAAGGAGGCTGAAAAGCCTAATAATATGAAATGAAATCAGTAAATGTAAATTTGAGGTTCCTTGCCAATAAAGGTGTTGCATTTAGATGTGTATGCACAAATCGTAAAAACTTTGGAGAATTACAAGACTGATTATTAATACAAACGAGACACTTGACTTCATTCATGACTGACCACTACATGGATAAAATCCTTCTCCGACAACTGTCTCGCACACAGAATTCTAATTTACCCTTGCCAATAAAGGTGATGTATTTAGATGTGCCTTCACAAACCGTAAAAACTCTGGAGAATGGTTATGGTTTTTATAAGCTTTTCAACCTCCTGTAGCGGTGGTTACTCTGGAGAAGTACTAGACTTGATTATTTATATATACGAGACATTTGATTTAAATCCTGACTGACGGCTAAATCAATAAACCTTCTCAGACAAACTGCCTCGATCACAGAATGCTGATTGCAGTGAAAATTCCTTCTCCGCACTTCCCTCTATTCATGTGTAAATTATGTTGTCGAGTGTAGCTGACTGCTACATTTCTGTCTAGAGCTTTGAAAATGAAAAATCATGAATACATTCATGACAACGATTCTAAAGACTTATGAAATAGGAAATTCCTCTCCTGATCACTGGGCAAATTAAATCACTCAAGCATCAGTATGTAACAAACTCAACTGCATCTTTGATATTTTATTTAGGAAGGATGGTTTGATTTACTAAGTACTTTTCAACGCTGTGTCACCTGTTCTTTACGGACATATTAATTTTATTTTTACATAGCCGGTATCTTCCCTATTTCTACACCTTTTTTTGATCACGTGCACAACAGAGTACTACTATCACAACTAATATTTCACAAAGTACAGTAAAGTGCTGCACGATTCCAACACTGTTTTTATAATAATAATAGAGAGTATTTATATAGCGCTTATCCCCGTAATTACAAGCTCTAAGCGCTTTACAATCTATCATTACCCCGACAGACCAAAGAAGACACTCATAAACGTTCTCAGCTTCCTGGGAAGCATACAAGGCGGCTGCCTGTTA
>JBCAUA010100816.1:0-10258 GCA_038406235.1 Peronia verruculata
TGTGTGTGTGTGTGAGAGAGAGAGAGAGAGAGAGAGAGAGAGAGAGAGAGAGAGAGAGAGAGATATGCTCTCTCTTCTTGCCTTGCTCCTCCAAACTCCTTGTCATCACCGTCGTCAATAGAGAATTTTCGTGAGCAAATTTTACTTCCTTATCTTGACATATCTACCCGCTCATAACTGATTTCTTTTTTTTTTTTCATTGCCACACATTTTTACATGCTGACTTCCCTGATAAGAGTTGAACGTGACGACCAGGACATACACAAAGTGGCGTATTGCTTAGCACTATTGCTGAATGTATCCGCCTGCCCATCTACTATTAGCACAGTGTTTGCTCTGAGGGCACGTTCTTAGACCAGGAGGTCTTAATGCGCTAGTTTATTTGATTGAATCGGGTACATTATGTGTAGAAGTCTTTGGGGATTTGAATCGAAATAATTATTAGTTCTATGAGTCATGTACAATTATTATATAAAACTATATAGAATTACTAAAAGAGAACCCAGTGCTTCCTTGGGAGTTTATTTAAATGTATCCCTGCGGCCTTACGGTATATGGCAAAGCGTGCTCACCTCGATGTTGATATTTGTGTTGATGAAACTGAATGATACTCAAAGAAAACATGCTTGTGAACCCGTCATACAAACGAATGTACAGTTCGGATCAAGCAGCTCCGCGAGTTTGTTTGTTTGTTTGTTTGTTTTTTTTAAAATATTATTGCATTTTTAGAATTGTGTTTTTTGGGGGGTTTATGCACATTGAAACACAGAACCATATACAACAATGTGTGTGCCAATTTTCCTATGGATCCATTCAGCAGGTTTCCAGTCCATAAGCCTATTGTGGGTTTTCTTGCAGTTTTCTAGTATAGACCAGAAGTACACCTATCCACATTCTTCAGATTTTACCAGTGGTGCAGAAATCTTCTGTCGGCTATTCGTCAGCACTCACATTAACATGCCTTTGTGTTTGAAACTAGAATAGTAACTTTAAAATGGCATTTTTCTTTATACACCGATGCTTTGTTGTTGATGATAAGATAAAACAAACAACCAGACAGTGATAACAGCGCACTCCAATGTATTTTCTTACTTATGACTCTTGGGGCGTCTGACACGGTGGTGTAGCTAGTATAATGCAGATTGGTATGTTTCCAGATTTCACAGCTTCGTGTTACCTAAAACCTACAGCGTTGTTAACGCTGGAGGCCAGAATTTGTTATAGAAGAACTCGTGAACCGCTCGAATTGAGTGCACATCTAGGCGTCCCTATACGAGGCCGAACACCCGCGGTAGGCATTGAAGGCTGACTGTTTACTTCACCAGATTTAAAAGACCGTTTAAAAAATCAGAAACAAGAGGCCAAATTGTTTACCTTAACAAAGTCTTATTCATACTTGGCAAAAATGAGACACAAAATTAATTTAAACAGATCAATGACATGAAAAAACATTGCATTCAAATCTGAGAAATATATCAGACATTTATAACAATAGCCAAATTAAGAAAAGGTCGCCAAATCTTTGAGCACCATGCATTCCGAGTTCAACAGGAGTCACACTATCTGACTTCGCTCACCGAAGTTTCGTCGTCTCAGAATGAAAGTGTCCCAACTATGTTATAAAGTTGTTGCAGTTAAAACGGTTTAATTCTAGAGCCACGATTTATTGTCAGTCATCAAATGAATTCGGTTACCTGGCCTGTTTATAGGGACACCTAGGTGTACACGGATGACGGGCTTAAGCAAAGAGTGAGTTCTGTTTTGTTCAAAAGAGTTTTGAGATCTGCTCATGTACATCTGTATTCGCGTTATCCGGCCTTGACCTTCATCAATGCGTATTCCCAGGAGGTTGAGGTATTTCGAGGTCGGTCACATGATCAAGACATTTTCACTCTCATTAAATTTTTTTGTGTACATGCTCAGCGCATGACAGACAGCTCTTGACCATGAGTGATGGGCATTCAGAGATACCCACACTATACAAACAAACCCATGTGTGAGCGATGTTTCCGCGGTTAAGTTACGCGACAGAATTTTCCTTGGAGTATTAGCGTGTATGGGTTTGTCTTGGAAAATGAAGACTGGGGAAGATGAGGAGATAAGAGATGAGGGGGAGGGGGTGTGCATGATGTGAGTACATTATGCGGGTATATTCTGTGTAAGGGGAAGAGCTTGGCTGCCGTAACAAAAGTCATACCGACGATAAACATTATGTTGATGACAGATAGATAATTATGTGCAGTATGTTTTGTATGTCATGCGAGCCAGCTGGTTGGCTGGCTTTGGAACATGAACAAGTAGCCCACATGACTTCACACATATTTGGATGCCTGATTTCATTCCTACACAAATACAAAGGTAGATGTATGTATTGTGGTATAAATCAGTTACATATTCTTCCGCCTTTCCCCCCTCCTCCGGCACGTATCCTTCCTCCCCCCCTCGGGCCAATGTGACAGTTTTACATTGCATGTAGCGGCGATGGCGCATGGATGTGATATGTTTGTATGTTTGAGTGTAGCTCTGCACGTTATGTGTATCAGAGAGGAGGTCGGAGAAGTGAATGTTAAGGATGGCCCGATACGTGTATGTTTGTGTGTGTTGGGAGGTAGGGGGAGGGGGGCGAAGAGAATGCGGAGGCGTTAAGTGGAGAGGTGGAAAAGCCTTGTTGTCGCCACAATAGAAAAACCGAACTTCGTGGCTTCGCTTTTCGGGTTTTTTTTTTTTTCTCTTCTCTCGCCGCTCGTCACCTCGGAGAGATCGATGGAGCGAGGGTTTGTCCGCCGTCACAGAAGAAGGGGGGAAATCGATGCGGGGATCTGTATGCACCGGTGGGTTGATCTCATTCAGAACACTGAAACTTAGCATTGTCATCCCTGAGATATCGATCCGCTCATCTTACTGTGGCGCGGCCCATCACCCTGGAAACTTTCTATTTTTTTTTTTTTCTCCCCGCCATGTTCGATTCTTGTTCACCCCCCTCGTTCTCCCCGCCCCTCTCAAATAATTTCCCTAGCTCTCTTTTCTGTATGTCTGTCTGTTTGTCTACTTGTCTGTGCGCTTTCTGTTTGCGCCTTCTCTCGTTCTCTCGTTCTGTCCTTCTGCCTACGTCATTGTAAAGTGCGGCTGTCTTTTTCCTACTTTCTTCCTCTATCTATGCCCGTCTACCTTTATTATTATTATTTTTTTTAACTTTCTGTCTATTTTTTTTCTCTCTCCATAACCTCTTCTTTCTATCTGCCCCCCCCCCTTCGTCTGTATGTATTGCCGTCTGTCTGTTCGTATATATGTCTGTCTGTTCGTATATATGTCTGTCTCTTATTCTATATCTTCTATCTTCTTCCTCTCCATATCTGAAATCTGTCTATCTCCCACCCTGTCTCTCCTTGTCTCTGTCTGCCTGTCTGTTTGTCTGGGCGCCTGTCTGTCTGTCTGACTCTCTCTTCCTCTCCCTGCTCCTTCTGTTTCGATTATTTGTCACACTCAAGTTGTTCACGTTTTCATGTAAAGGCTGTCATTAGGAATATCGTTTTACTTTGTTCAGCTAATCCAACGCGATATCATGTTGCGAGATGAAAAACAACAACAAATTCTGTAGAAGGCTTTGGTTGCAGAACATTCACTATGAAAACTGATGGAGCATTGACAGAGGAGTGGTATCGTAATGGAGCGCTTGGGTATTAGGCTCACTCACAAAACAATATCTCTTGGATTCGAATCCGATTTAAGCCTGATAGAAAACAAACTGAAATCGTATTCACAGTTTCTCAGTAGTCGGGTAGTTTTTCGACTAAAGAAGCCAACATTTCCCCCAGAAGGAAAAGTAGTGATTATAAGGAGAGGAAAATAGTAAAGATGGAACCGGTTGATCGAGAAAGAAGGCGGCAATATGAGGGCATAATGCTTTCGCCTGAGTAAGATAGCCAGAAAGAAAGGAGGCTACAATGGTTTGTGAACATTTTGATTTTGCCTTCGCGAAATGTTCAGAAACTCGAATGTTTCTGGATTTTGTTTTACGAGTGTATTATTTCCAATATTCTCCCTAGCAATTAAATCGCTGAGATAAGCCAAAATTCCCCCCCCCCCAAAAAAAAAAACAACAACAAACAAACAAACAAACAAAACGAAAAAAAGGAGAGGAAGGGGGGGGGGGGGGGTAAAATAGAACAACAACAAAAAAAAAGGAAAGTAAAACGAAAAATCGAACTCTTTCAGACATTGAGGATAGCCAGCTTTGGGGGCTGAATTAATGGCCCTGAATTGCTCATTCTTGTATTGAACGACTGATAGAATAACAATCTTGTTTTTTTGTTATTGTTTTCGTTTCTCTTCTCTGTGTTCGTTTTGTTTGTTCGTATTTCGCTGGAGGTCTTCTGTACAATATTAGGCCAGAGCTTTGTTGTGGATACATCTCTGCCCAATTGTAAACAGACGCCAAACAAAACCAAATGAACGCTAGTGAGGCTTGTACGGCCCGTGTCAAAATCTGTTGGATTGAGATGCAAATTCTTTGACAAATTAATCGCGCTTATGAGAACAAATTAATCGCGCTTATGAGAGCACATTAATCGCGCTTATGAGTTTTCCATTTCCGCCCACTTTGACGAAACGACTTTTCTGGAAAAAACTTCCCTTTTGAGAAATTAGTGACTGAGATTTTGTTTTGCGATTTCTCTCTAGAGAATTTAACACCAATTGAATAATTTTGTGTTTGTGTGTTTTGTTTTGTTTTAGAGAATGGAGTGGCACAATAGGTTGTATCTCTAATGTTATGAAAGTATATTTGAATAATTGAGTAACTGAGCTTACGATCAGGTGATAATAATAGACTCGGTTGTCTGTTGCGACCAGGTTTGCCTTTTCGACCAATTAAATTGGCATTGGATGGGGCCCTATAGATTATAGATCTATTTAGATTCTAGACTCCAGAAAGGAGAAATTTCACAGCAGGCCAAATGGCATTGGGAGGTTTATTGTTACGTTTAGATTTAGGGATAGAATAAGTGTTGGCGTTAGTTTGTAAGAGATGGGGTGAGATATGGGATTTATTCAACTTGCCCAAACGTTTGGTTACAATATTAAGGCCACTTGAAAGCAGTATACCATTGGAATTATTTCGACTACTCGGTAGCAGTAACCTCGTTCCTTAATTAAGTTATAATGAGAAAAGGTGTTTTGTCAAAGGATGTAAAATTTGCCCAGCCATCATGTCCTCTCATCCCCATTGTTAGCGTTCCTCGGGCAATAAAGAACACGTTCCTTATTGTAATTATAGAGATCGCCTGCCCTTTTTTGATCGGGATCTTGTTTTTGTCTACTAATGATTAGCAGGTGGCTTTGCTTTCTACGGTAATAATTTAGAAGGACGAATATTTACAAGGAAAAGATTGGAAAGGGAAACTGAGAGGAGGAATTGTAAAAGATCTGGTCAAAACTGTTCTTTCTGTTAGATTATCAATATTCATAACGTGTCAGAATTCATTTGCGGTTTTTGATTTTTTTTTTTTTTTTGTGAATGGTTTTCTTGGAGTTCTACGCAGTAGAAATGCGGATTGAATACGTGAACGCGGCATTTGAAATACAACCGTGAGCGAAGCTTTCGTCATCATTATATTCTATATAATATATGCAACAATATTTTAGCTATGGTTTGAGAAAAGGTTTGCCAGGCACATCGCTAAATGTATTACATTTATTTACACGATACTCTCTTTCCTAATGAAATGCTGAATAAAATCCCCGCTCTCCCCCTTCAATTTTTCTTTTTCTCAGTGCCGCTCTTAATCCTCCTTGTCTTTGTGCTTCTCTCCATCACCCCTTGTCTGTCTGTCCGTTTGTCTGCGTGTCTGACTGGCTGGGTTGGCTCTTCTCTGTTGCTTTCACTCTTTTCCTGGGGGGGGGGGGGGGAAAGGAGAGAAGGGTCTAGAACTATCGTAAGGTATGGCCTGCCTGTCCGTCTGTTTGTCTCCATGCTCACATTTTTCTCTTCATCCTCGACAGTTCCCCTTTCTCTGCCTCTCTTTCAGTCACTCACTCATTCACAGAGAATCTTCATCTGAACAAATGCGTTTCCATGGGCCCATAAACCACAGTTTTTGATCGTTAGGATTTTTGTAGAAGACGTGATTCACACAGACGGGTCGAAACGCCCCTCCTCCTGTGCAATTGCCTGTAATTTCATAGTGGTGGATTTCCCCGGCAGAATTAGCCCAAGACAGAACTTACAAAAAAAAAAAAAAAACTGGTTTCTCGCTATTGGCGTTCTCTCTTTACAAAAGTTTTTTTGTCGTCTAAATACTGGTGGAACAGCTTGCCAAAATACTCGTGAAACAGCTCGTCAAAATACTCGTGGAACAGCTCGCCAAAATACTCGAGGAACAGCCTGAATGAGGCAACAGCAAGCGCTGCTGCTCCACTTACCCCTCTGTGAGCTCTTCCTCCTCGTCCCAAGGACCTGTCTCGAGTTGATGTAGAGGACTGCTCACTTTTCTGTGGACGCCGTTTGCGAAAGGACATCCATTCAAATATAGACTAGCAGGCAGTTGAACACAGCTGATCACAGGATTGGAATATTTTCCAATATCCTCAGGTTTTGTTTTTTTTAACCCCCCTCCCTCCTTTCCAGCACTCTTCCCTTCTCTTCTGTTTTGTTCTGTTTTTGCTGTAAACGCTCGGTTATTATTGTAATGCCCGGATTTCTCATTTCTGCCTTCATTGGCCTGACAGTAAGTGATCAGAAATCAATGAAAACGCGAAGAGGGAATGAATGATAGACCGTTTGTTTTAGGTTAATGGAAATAGGGTTATAAGAATTGTTGAATACTAGACTGGGATATGATTTAGATAATAGAGATTTGGGACGGGCTGGAAGATGATGGGGGTGTTTTTCAGCAGGAGAGGGCGGAATAGGGACGCGAACAGAAGAAGGCACGGACATTCTGTCAGCCGATTTTGTAAGGGTTGTTTTTGTGTTTGTGTTGGGATTTAGAGGCGCTTCGGCACGATTAGGGATAAATGGGCCTAGCACTCGTTGAATACGCCTTGCGAGTGAAAAAAGGCACATCAAAGAGCGTGTATAAATTGGTATATAGATTGTAAAAGGAATCTATCAAAAGATAGATGTTAGTAGACCTTCATTTTGCTGTATGGCCCGTCGCTTGTTTTCAGTGTCACACGATAATGATAGTGATCTTAAATTTTGGTGTAAAGGCCCACATGGAAACAAAGCTGAGGATACTCTCTGGCTAAACAAAACAGTAGAGAGCGTAAACCAAAAATGCTTTGCCGGACAAGGCTGCAAGCTTAGAGCATGACACAGGTATGGTTTACAGGTAATGGGGAAATCTAGTTGCAGGATTTATAGGGCAGTGAAAATACTAAAATAATCATTAATGGTTTAAGACGTGTTCAGTGTATCCTGCATGAAGCCCGTTCGAACTACTTTCAAATTTCTTGTCCAGAAAAACTCGCAAGTTTTATAGCAGTCTGTAGCATACAGAAATACTACATCTTGAAATCAGTCTGAAAGTACCGTTTCCAGTGTCCATATTAAGGTCTTGGCTTTGGATACAGAAAAGACAACGACGCAGCTACGGAATCCTAACCCTTTAGAAAATCAAGCATTGATCGTGGATACGATAAATCGACACCTTTGCTTCTAATGTAGCATTATTATTGAATTTGGCTCTGTAGTTTTGTTCAGCGATACTTTAAATCGATGATACTTTAAATACGAATACGAGAATAAATTAAAAGTTCGGCTTTGGTATAGAAAAGATACAGAACGTATGTACTAGGGCTCAGGTAACAAGATGCCCTGACTTTCTTTTTTCCTGCGAAATGATCAATAAAGAATTTTTCCTCATGAATGACTGTATAGAGACGGCCAAACCGTAAAGTGTTAGTGGCCACTTTATCGAAGCCATGTTTTCGTTATGGAAAAAATGCTACGTTTGTTTTAGAAAGGGGCAGAAAGCAAAGCCTTCAGCTCTAGGCAGAATAACAATTTGACGCAAGGAAAGACGTTTTTAGTGTTTATTATTGCGAGCCCGGTGCGGCCAATAAACGGGTTGTTTGCCATCAAGAACGTGAGAGAAAAATTGATTCATTCATTCTGCGTGAGCGAATACGCTATTGGCAAGGGTTCAGTTGATGGGAAAGGGGATAACGAGTGGGTGACAAGAACCGGAGGAACGAACATAATCCATGAATGTTTTTATCTCGATAAATGTCTTCCATTCCATGTATATATACTTACGATACATCGTGACGGACAACCGGCTCAGCTCTGGCAAGCTTATGTATGTAATGTAAAGTAGCATTTTCGTGGCCCACTTATTTATTGACGATTATAGCCGAAATCACGACCCATTTGTCAGCATCCATGTTATCAGTTATGTAGCAAACTGTTCTTGTACATGTTCGTGTTTGGGTTAAAAACTGAGTGTGAAAAAAATGCTATCGAGGAAAGGACAGGGAGCTGATGCAGCTGAGACCTCAGCCTTTGCTAGTCAGGCACTTTTTGCATAGGTGGAGGGGGGGGGGTGAGGAAAGAGGGAGATAAAAGATGGATAATGGATGGATAGACGGATTATTGAATAAATATATAAATAGTAAATAAACAAATACATGGATAAAAATAAATGTAGAAACACAGAAATTTTTCATAACATTTGTTGTTTGGTGGTCTAATTATTATTATTATTATTGTTATTATTATTATCACTATTGTTAATATGTTTTTATGTTTATTTATTTTCATTATTGCTATCTTTGAGGGGTTCATTTATTTTATTCTCAGAAGTTATTTAATAGAATATAAAACACGTGCCCTTGCGGTTTGTTGTCAGATCACAATACATTTTTGTTGAGAACGTTTTAACAAAGAACGAATAAAAGCATAATAAAATTGATTTTTTTTTTTTTTTAAATTTTGTGCGACAAACTGAGAATATTTGTTTCCGTTTTGGGTCTTTGCGTCAAGGTACTGAAATCAAAGGTCCGTGTACTTTCTTTGTATGCGTGTATTTCTTTACCGTCCGAGTTTAGGCTCTACCGTCTTTTGGTCGATCACAACATGAAAGAGCCATATTTGTCCAGTGTTAGAGGCACTCTGTTTGACGACAGAGAGAGAGAGAGAGAGAGAGAGAGAGAGAGAGAGAAAGGAGAGAGAGAGGGGGGGGGGGAGGTAAAGAGACCTTATGCGGCACTCACCCAGTGTTACCAACGTCATTCCGTTGTTCTATTGTGCGGTTGCCTTGGTTCCTTGAAAACAAGGAGTTCATCTGGTGGAGGCGAAACAATGATGTCAAAACTTAATAATGAAAAAAAAAAAATCGATAATTACGGGGCCATTTTTACGGGAGTAAGTTGCCCCGTGGCCTTTCTTTCACATTCAGCAAGTCCCTAACCTCTGCGCTCCCAATCAGCCCGGCGATGCTAAAAGGGTGAATTAGGGAGCCCAGGAGATATTGGCATATACACATAATATACCCTGTACGGTACATGTTTGCACACAGAGAGCTTGAGAAAGCAGCGGCTGCAGTTGGCAGTTGTTAAAGCCCAAATTGCTACAATCGTTCTTGGCAAGAAGGGGCCCAGTATTCTCAAACAGCAACTTTTTTCAAGAGAGAGAGAGAGAGAGAGAGCATGCGCACCATTTCCATGGCGGGAACCGGATGTTGACAAGGCGGACAACACCGACCCGCACTCCCAAGTTACTGCCAGCAGTTCCGGTTTTGTTACCGCCCAGCCTCTTTTATACCGTGTCAGCCGTTATTAACTTCTTATTAGCTTGTGTTCGAACCATCCATCCACACATCCGTCCTCGCATCCATTTATTTACCTATCCACCCATCAATCTCAGTCAGTCCATCCATCCATCCATCCATCCATTTTTTTTTTTTTTTTGCCTGTTCCAGCTCTCCATTCATGCATCCTGAATCCTTTGTCTTACTCTGTGTCTCCTCATCATAAAGAACTTTGCTTTGAAAAAAAAAACTTTTGAATTCTTACGCCTGTTCAGTTTCGTGTTCAACACCTTAAGAGCTAATAATTCTAATATTCAAGATTCCCTAAATTTTCTTTACTTCCTACGCCGTAGTAGGTCTACTTACTAACCCATAAAATGATCTTGTACCTGTTTCTTTTTCAATGCAGCCGCTGTAAAGTTATTCTACTGACGTCATATCTATCTATCTATCTATCTATCTATCTATCTATCTATCTATCTATCTATCTATCTATCTATCTATCTATC
>JBCAUA010100838.1:0-10257 GCA_038406235.1 Peronia verruculata
TTTGTGCTGCGGCCTTTGGAAGCAGAGATCGGTGGTTCGAATCGCAATGGTTGCATGTTGTATCCTTAGGAAAGATACTTAACACACAATATTTTCCTCAGCCCACCCATCTGTAAAACGGGTAGCTGATGTATATCGGGGGAAGTACAGTGGCGCTGCACTGCCACTGAAATGGCCAGGTCAATTTCCCCCCTTGGGGGTCAAAGGATGGTACTTTTTTTTTTTTTTTTTACTTTATTTACTTTATTCATAGTGTATAATATTATTTTACTTGCCCATGAGCAACAAATATTGAACAGTCGGGGACACCAACACTTTCGGATATTCCTTTAGGGAGCGAAACGGACATTAATGAGTGAAATGAATCATGGTTAAATATATTATTATGTTGGGTACACCTGCGTGTGTTGTGAGCGATGTTTAGCGAATCGTGAGTGTATACACTGAGCCTATGCAAGTGTGTGTCGTGAGCGTACATATGCTGGCCCGTGGAAATTATTATTGCATCATCGAACGTGTCTAATATACTTTCTATCTACTCATTTTGTGCAGAATGGTTGTAGATCTCGTGTGTGGGTAGTACGTACGTCACTATGAGTACTGAGTCCCGATTTCATGTTTGTTTGTACCGGATGTAACTCAAAGAGAATGCTATAGCAAGACTAGAAGCTTATGGAGAATGCCAGACAGAAAGAGATAGTTCCAGACGAGTTAGCGTCTGTACATAAGAGTCTGCGCAGAGGGTGAATGCTATGCAGTGATGGTAGGATGCAGTAAGAAAGTAGAGTGCAGTGAGAGCTGTGTGCATCAGAGTCAAAACAGCTGCCCTGAAGTTTGTATTATCATCAAGCACTTGTAATACATTCCGCATCATTTCGACGTTGAGGATTTCAGTCGTTATTTCGTCATCACGGTATGCGCCTCATCTGTATCTACCGCCTGATCACCACTTACAACGTCACGACTAACATCTATCAACACTCCAGAAAGTCCGTGACAATGAGGTAAATTGATCAGTTTGGAAACTAGATCCACCGTTTCACCTATAACTGTCATTATCGTTAGATTCATTAGGCCTGCCCGTGTCGACCGTTTGACTTGGCAAGGATCTCTAGGTCTCCATGTGTTGTGCTGCATGCATGCTAATCAGTTTCTAGACTCCATGACCAGTGCTCCATAATCTTGTCGGTCCACCAACTCTTAGCACGGCCTCTCGGTCTTTTCTCCTTATCACCTGCCGTCTGAGGTATATTAAAATGTTACGAAATATATGTTCGTATAGCAGTAGTCATGGTGAGACTTATAACTTTTAGTCTGATCTGACGAAGGACGTATCATACCTTGATTGTATTAGGAGATTCTCAGTTAGAATTGGGTTCATAACCACCTCCGAACTCACTCGCTGGCAACATCGTGTAAGTCTTGGTAATTGTTGTCCAAAGAGAGCAAACGAGAACAATAAAAATCGTAATATGTCATAATTGGGACAATTTCTTCATCTAAACTAAGAGAAATGAAAGCTAAAATTACATGCTCGAGAGCATATGAAACTTTTACTCAAGCGAGACAGAAATTGTCCATCACTCTTGGGGAAAGACCATCGATTTTCCAATGCCCAGCTTTTAAGGGCTCCCCTCTAGGCATCCCACTGGGAAGGTTAGATGTCCAACGGATGTCGAGAGGAGGGAAGTGCTACAAAAGACCGAGGACAACAGCAGAGCCAGAGCCAGCATTTAATTAAGTGTAAGAGAAAAGAACATTCCTTAGAATGGCTCACGGTAAGAGGATAAACAAAACTCGGAAGTCAGGTAACTTTATCTACTACACGTGGAAAGAAAGTTATTATGACAAAGTATTAGAAATCCAGTAAATTGCCATGTGTCATTCATGAATGAGAACACTAGAGCCGAATCTACAATCTTCTTTGATGTTAAGGGCGTTTATTATTTCTTGCTTTGCCTACTTCTTTTTCTCTACAAAGACAGCTTGATGGATGAATAGATGGAAGGATCGTAGAAGATGGATATAGATGAATGGATAAATGAATGGATTGGTGAATAAATGAGTAGATGGATGGATGGATGATTGGATAAATGGATGGACGGATGGATGGATGGATGGATGGATGGATGGATGGATGGATGGGATGGATGGATGGATGGATGGATGGATGGACAGAGGGATGAAAATTATAAATTTTTTTAGTGCTTTTACCAAAAAAAAAAAAAGTAATACTTCTGACAGGCAGATGTTCTTCTTGACAAAACAGACATTTTAACGGCCTTCATCAAAATAATATTCTTTGAGTTAAAAAAAAAACGAAAAAAAAAACTTCACATTAAATGTTAAAATCGTGTCTCCCAAGAAACAAAACCTGTCATCTGAAGATTAAAGATAGTTAAGAATTGTCAACGGCATTATTATGTTGGGTTCCAAAGAGATTAAAAATAGTGCAGCTGAAGTCAGACTTTTCTGAGGTCACACACTGGCCTAGTGTGCTCGCTGTACGGCATCCATTGTTTTAAAATGGGGACAGACACGATGGTGACCAGCCTCTGTAACACTACTAGTTTGCAAAATGTCTCACCCACCTTTAAATATACCCACTCGAAAAGCACAGATATAAGTCAAATCTGGCACAATGTCACATTTGTCTTTATCCCTAACTAAGACATATTGTTTTAAGAACTCAGTTGTCGTTTTTTAATCAAATTATTTTTCTTTCATTGAAAGTGTTTAAAAATTATCAAAGGGCTAGGTTAAATATAGGCCTAGCCCTAGATCTACTTTTTTACTTTTGGTATTGCAACAAAGCATCATCAAATGAGAAATTATTAATTAAAGTACACAGGCTACAGTAACATCAGTAGAATGACCAGCACCCAACCATCATTTTCCTGGAATATGACACCTTACAACCATACCAAAGCTACCGTGCCGTACATCAGCCTAGTCAGTCATCTAAGTAAGGCCATGCTTAGAATCCTCCTGAATAGACTGAAGCTACAAGCTGAAGAGATCATCAAAGAAGAATAGGCCGGTTTCAGGACAGGAACAAATTTTCAATCTTTAAATACTCTGTCAGGTGGGCCTACAACAGCAGCAAAACCTTTACCACATCTTCGTGGACTTTATGAAGGCATTCGACTAGGGCGGTCTGCCATGACAACAACAAGGAGGAACGGTTCCGAACAACAATTGGAGTACGCAAAGAAATATCTGCTCTTGCCTACTGTCCTCGACATTTTCTTAGAATGGGAGAATAATGGCTTGAAGACCATTAAGGAACAGTCAGCACCGGAAGTAGGACCATTACAAATTAACATTTGGCCGAAGACATAAGCGGCCTAACTGGACAAGAACAAGAACTGAACTGGTTAACTTGATAAATCACTTCGAAGAGGTCTCCACGGTATATGGCATGTAGATCAGTATCGGTAAGACCCGGGTGAAGACAAATAACACCATTGGCATCAAAAATGACATAGACAAGAAAAAACTGGAGGCTATCCGTTGCTTTAAATGTGTGAGAGTTAAAGTACAGGATGAGGGATCCAAACCCAAAGTATTCTACAGGATAGCCCAGACCACAGAGGCAATGACCAAACTAAAAGTTATTTGAAGCGATGAGAATATCACCACTAGCTCCAAGATCAGATCCAATACTTTCCCTGGTCCATAGTTTAGTCTGCATGCAGAACGAGACCACAACCGCACACATTGAAAGAAGGATACAGACACGGGAGATGAGAGATTTCCACATTCAGTATCCCCTCAGATCACATATCTAATGAGGTAGTGAAAACCAGAATTGGAAATATAATCGTGTTGTATATAGACACCTGGCTTCAGTGAAAACTGGCACGATATACGATCATCTGGACTAGCCAAGACCATACTACAGGGAACAGTACAAAGAAGACGACGAAGAGGCAAACAGAGGAAACAATGGGAAGACAACATCAAAAAGGGAACCTGCCTTGACTAGATCATCATACTGCGGAAACCGCGAGGACTGGGAGGAAATTGGTAGTACACAATCTACTTTCGTGTCCCAACGAACAGCCAGACCAAGGGACAGGACTGGTAGAGGTGAAGATACAGGCTTCATAAATTGTCAGTTGTGATTGCCGCCATGATTGATTGAAAGATTCTACATCTTTTTCTTATCAAAAGATCGATAAACAGAAGAATAGCTTTGAAAAGGGGGGGGGGCGAATGAGCATGAACTTGGTTTTCTTCTTTTTAGTTGTACGTGTATGTTTGAGAGCTTTTGTATGGCTGTGTGTGTATGTATGTGCGTGATGCTGTTTTACAGTAAGATCCGAATGTTAACCACACTTGCTGTGTTTCCTAGCTTAAATGTAGCCTGGCTCAATCTCTGTGTTTTACTGAGGTGGAGAAGTTAAGATATGATAAGACCAGATAGGAAAAGAAAAGACACGATAGAGAAAGTTAAGATCTACGCTCGTACTTTTTTGTCTTCATTCCATTCACAGTTGATGAGACACACGGTTTTCTAAATTTCCGTTTGTCTTTTTATCCGTCTGTTATCTGACTGTCTGTCATTCTGCTCTTCCCCCCCCCCCTCTATCTCTCTCTCTCTCTCTCTCTCTCTCTCTTCCTCTCTACCTCCTCATATTGTTTGTCAGTATGTTTTTGAAGAGTGGGAAAGATTGGATTGGCAATAACTAAACCTAATCAGATCGCTTGCCAGTTGTGATATAAGTGCCCAATAAGAAAATGAAAAAGAAACGCTCTATCGATACCACACTAAAAGCAAACTCCTCTCTCTCTCTCTCTCTCTCTCTCTCTTTCTTTCTCTTTCTTTTTTGCCTTTCTGTCTGTCTGACTCTCTTTTTTTTTCTGTCCCTCTCAATCTATCTTTACCTCTCTCTCTCTTCTTCCCTGTGGAAATTATTAATAAAACTGCATGATAAAAAAATCTACACAAAACAAGCAAACAAAAAATACTAACACACCAACTCACAGCCATGAATATGTACACACAAACACACACTGACTCACTCACAAACACACCGAAACCAAACAATCAAAGGAAAACACGTAAAACTGTACGAAAAATAAGGGCATAATCGGGTGGTCGACAACAACAACAACATTAAATTAATTTAGTGACTTTGCTGGCACAAACCAACATTTGACGGTATCACTGCCACAGTTTTGAGAAGATGTCAGTTGTACTGCCGTAGATACTTTTCTAAAAACATTAACTTGCTCCTGAACACTGACATGGAATTAATTCACTGTTCATGACTTTGCACCTTTGAGTTTCAAAGATGGAAATCTTGCAGTTCTACCAAAGCAATGATGGTGATTCGTGACAATTTGGCTTTCAATGGTAGAAATAGTAACCATTTAGGGCTGATGTTTTATCCAAAAATAATTAAGTAGCTTTTATTTTCCTCCATCGTCTCTTTAGACTTGGTGAAATAGACGACCCTCTCAAGAGGTATTTATAATTATCCTCGTCTGTTTTGCTTGTATATATGAGTTCGCTATTTTTTTTTTTTTTTCTGTTTTTGATAATGTTAAATTTCCTTATATAAACACATTCGCGGTGCTCCACCATAACCTCAGCTAAGTTTAATTGTTGGAGAAAATGGACAAAATCCGTTTTGTGCAAAGTTAAACCTTTGATTTCATTTAGGCTAAAGCTAATTTTAGCTTTAAAAATTAGTATTAAAATCACCAACCTAAAAATAAAATAATGATTGAAATCGCTGACGATAAAGTCTATCCTGTCTAGCACTTCCTTTATGAGTGTGGCTATCACCACGGCTCTAAACCTGAGAACAGAAAATGATCGTAGAATGATCGTCACGACATGAAGTCTTTGTACTGAAGAGAAAACCATCAATGAAATGAGACACTTAGTGCTATGGCACTGCAGGTGATGAACATCTCACAGCTTTTTTTTCTGCTCGATCTTTCTGACACGATAGAGGGTTCTAGATTTCAAACCATCAAGGTGAAAGTGTATTTAGAAAATTATGAACATGCGACAAGCCATACAGCAAACCCCATCTTAACACATATACTTTTTTTTTTTTTTAATAGTAAATATAGTTTGTACAATCTTTGACCACCCAGTTTGTTTGGGCCTGCATCAATTATTTTCCCCTTCCTGACTCATAAATGGACAAAGTGCATTTTCGCCGTTAAATCCATATCCCCTTCCCCCTTCCCCCTTCCTTTGGTAGTTTTGTTTTGCATTTGAATACAATATGTGCACACTGAATACTGAATTTATAAGTTGATAAACCTTCGTAAAACGTAAATACGAATCTATAGCGGAAAGTGTAGCTCAAGTTACCCGAACTTGGTTTGACTACACTTTAACATGTTTTTGGCCTTTGTAATGGTTATTTTCGCTTTCTTTAAGCAACAAAAGAATCCACAAACATATTTCTCCATACTGCATGTCCCCAGTGGAGAGTGTACACGTTGCAGCCAGCGAACCCTCTCTCCGGTACAGAAGGGACAAACTGTCCCTCCAGTACGAAGTAAAACTTTTATCTCACCCAGAAAACCCAGCCTACGAGCGTCTTCGAACCCAACTTCGTAGACATCTTCGAGAGATCTCCCTGTGTCACTCCCACTTTTGGCGTCCGCTTCCAGTCTTTGCGGAGGCTGAGATCGGACGGGATGAGGTGAAATTAAACCCATTTCCAAGTGTCCCGCCGTGGCGTATCCAGAGACCACGTATGATCTTCGACCTTGCGGAGGGAACTAAACGAGACCCCCAAGGAAGTCTTAGAGCGAATGCTTGCAGAGGTGATCTCTGACCACCCTGGCTGCAAGCATTTGTTCACAAACGGATCCAAGGAAGACAAGGCCGTCGGCGATGGCTCATTCTGTCCTGGATAATACATGCTGTAGGCTAAACCCGAAGTCCTCCATCTTCACGGCTGAGACTAAGGCCATCCATATGGCCCTGGACACCATAAGCAGATCGAAACATAACAATTTTCTGATCTTCTCAGACTACCTGTCCCTACTCAAGGCCATAAAAAACCCACGTTTAGGGATGATAGAGTAACTCACCTCCTGCAATACCATCAAACTCTGCTCGGCGGAGGGCGACGTGGATTCGCGTTCTGCTGGGTACCGAGTCACATGGACATTGCGGGAAACGAGGCAGCATATTCCGTTGCCAAGGTCGGCCTGATCTTAGATGCCCTGGATGAAGGCGTCCCTCATATTGTTCGTTCAGAACTACATTTTATGTGTACATTACCTTGATCAGAATTTTACCGTGCAAATGTACCCACCGTGTCAGCTACAATGTTGCCGTTATCGTGCTGATGTGCCGTTAAACCCAACGCAAATAAACAAACTTTCTTCTGAAATAATACCGACATCAAAGGATAAGATGCTGCTTAAAACATGATTCTTAAATTTTTAAGTACTGCAGTACCTCGGCTCATCAGAGTACCCTTTAAATGGCATTTTGAGCCCATAAAAAGTACTAGGTAACATAAAAGCTCATCTGTGATTAATAAATGAAAAAAAAAATCAACAGTCGATGCTCGCAACCATGAAAACTGACAGGACTCCCCTTCAGGCGATTGATATTGATTGTTACCTTCAATTAATATGAAAAACATTTTTTTTTTTTTCAGCATCAGGTTGTAATTGCATTTGACTGAAATAACCCATTTTTCCGCACTGAAATTATAGTCATCTATTCTTGAAGGGTTTCAAGGCAAAATGAGACACATCCAAAATAGCACTTTAGAGAAAAATAACAATTTGTTCTCCCGTAGTTGGTAATTTATCATTAAGAACTAGAATTTTCTGAAGACATTTGGGAAGGATAAATCGCTGTCGGTGACACAATACAGCATCGATTCTGAATGCAATCTGACCAGACAATCATATTTTGAGTTGTGACAGCGGCATAGAAAATGATTTATGTAGCTTGTGAATATCTGAGACGAGAAGTCAGTGTGAAGTTCTGACCAAGCATAGCATGCTGCGTCTGCTGTCATGATTTCATATATCTAATAGTTGCAGTTCTGAAGTTTTCTCTTGGGATACGGCTCTGTGCAATTGAGTTTGGGTGTAAGAAGACTTGTTGGAGATCAACAACCCGTACTGTCGTGTCGTTTATTAACTTGGCTTTCTCAATATCTTGACTTGCCTCATCCGCTGCTTTGTTGTTTGTTTGTATGAGCTTTGTGACCGTCCTCTGACAAGTTCCCCATCATTTAACCGTAGCACGTATCACGCATATCCTTCCTTCACGTGTATCTCCCAGTATCAACGTATTCATGAAAGATGACCATAAATTTCCACGAGGATACTGATTCAGGAACTTCACAGCAATAGCGCTTATACTAAATCTGCTTTGTCCACACGGACTCCAGAAACGGCTTCTTGCTGTTCGCCCGGCAATAGTGTGAGGGTGACATCTAAAAAAAAAAAAAGAATGATCTGGCGGCTTCTTCTTTCTCATCGGAAGCAGCATTAATCATTAAATTAACGGAGCAGATCTCAAAAAACTTCTGTATGTGGAGATTATGACATCATTGACTTTGATGCCTAGGAAACAGTTGCTGACGACCGTGACTGCTGGCGTCAATTTAATGGTGCAGAGAGGAATCAGACAAAGGGAGGAGGAGAGAACCCAGCGGGCAGCAGGGAAACGATCAAGCGGCAAACAACAAGCAGCATTAACTGCTTCATCCTAGCTGTCTTGCTTGTCTGCACCAACTGCAAAAGAGACTGTCACTACAAAATTAGGAGGCACTGCCACACTAGGTGCTTTTCACAATCTAAGGAGAAACCTCGCTCGATGGATCAAGCATTGTCCCCGGGACTGCACTCCCAATGACGACGTCAATGTATGAAAAAATTTAAGACTTGACATCACGAGTGGCCATCAAGAAGTCTTTACACACATTAATTTTTGTTTTGTTAAATTGTTTTCAATGTTCAAACAGAAACGGTCGTCGTGACTGCGTAGTCGTTTGCATCGTTTTTTTAACTTTTCTTTACGTGGGCGAAGATGGAAGAACGTTTTGTTCCCATACCATTTCCTAAACATTTGTTGAAAATATTCGAATATTGACCATTATATTATATTTTTCAAAGTATTGTAGTTGAAGAGTTTTGGTGTATGTAAGGCTTGTCCCAGCCATGCATTTACTTCTGTTTCTTTGCCTTGTTTTTTTCTTCCGTAAACTGGTATCAGCACAGCTTTCATGCTCCTTTTGCTTTTTGGATTTTTTTTTTTGTTTTGTCTAGAATCTGTTGGGGACTAGATTCTGGAGTAGGCTTGGGTAAATTTTACTTTTTTTTTTTTTTTTGTAGAGCTCTCACTTTGCTCGCTGTCCCTGTCTAACCAAACGCCCTGTCCTTCCCGTGAAGTAGACATTCGGTTGTTTAATGACGATTTTTTTAATGGTCTGCTCTTTACGTCAGTTTTTATCGCGAATGAAATATGCTTACATTTGACAACTTACCGCAATAATTTTGTTTGTTTTAAGACCATCTCTTCTCTAACACCGATACATTAATTTGATTAGTGGACATTGATTCCTAGGGGAACAAACCGGGACAACCTCAGAAAGCGTGGGGAAAATGCTCACGTTTCAGAAGTTACTGCTATACGATTAAGACTATCTCTTCTCTAACACTGAAACATCTTGCTAGTGGATATTGGTTCCTTATGACACAAGCCACTGTAATCTCAAGCACCATGATTCAGACAAGATCAAGTCTTGAAGGTGGTAAAAGATAGCCTCTATATCACCTTACATGTATTTGTCTATGATCCATGCCATGAAAGATGTTCAAATGTGATGACTTACCGCGATACGGCTTAAGACTAACACTGAATATGGAAGAGGATAGGTGGACCCCGGCGGCCTATTCAGTATACCAAATAAATTACAAATAATGGCCTAGAACAACCCCGCTGCCTTAGCCTGCTGGGACCCTCGACGAGCGCAAGTCCACCCTAACGCTAAGATGTAGAGAGTGACGGTCCTCCCTAACGCTAACATGTATAAGACCCTTGACCAGCGCAAGTCCACCCTAACGCTAACATGTAGGTCCGACGAGTGGGTGACGGTCCTCCCTAACACTAACATGTACGAGACCCTTGACCAGCGCAAGTCCGCTCTAACGCTGTCGGGGGTCCCAGCAGTTTAAGCCAACGGGGTTGTTCTAGGCTATTATTTGTAATTTATTTGGTATACTGAATAGGCCGCTGGGGTCCACCTATCC
>JBCAUA010100849.1:0-10257 GCA_038406235.1 Peronia verruculata
TGTATGTATGTATGTATGTATGTATGTATGTATGTATGTATGTATGTATGTATGTATGTAGATCTATGTATGTATGTCACTTCTCTCAAACTTGAGAGGAACTCAATAGGAAATGAAACCGAGGACTTAGTCATTCTTGTCGACTTGAATTAGTATAAGTTTAGATCAGTTTTGCGCAGGCTTACCTGTTGGACCCAAGTCTATGGTATTCTATTTAATTACATAAATTGCAAAGCATCTTGTTACTTACACGGTGGAAAAAGGGAGGGGAGAAGGTGGCGGTGGGGGTTGGAGGGGGGGGGGGCGTCTAAAACAGTGTTTCTGATTTAAAATAAATTAAAATGAAAATTTACAAAATAATTTTTAAAAATTATTGTGGATATTTGTTTGTTTGTTTGTTTTTCCAGAAAACGCTGCCTTTCCTGAAGTCGAGAAAACTGGATTATTCTGACCTGTTACGTTAAAAAGGTGATGGAAAAACAGATGAGGACGGATAGGTGAAGGGGATTTGAAATACTTTTAATTTTCGTTTCCCTCTAAGAGATGGCCATTCTAATTCGTTGTATTGTTTTATAAAATCACAATCATTCAACAGATGACCTCCCATGGACTGCCATTCTCAACTTTGCAGGGGTGACATGACTTCCCTCTCCTTGTCCTTATCTCTTGTCTCCCTCTCTTTCCCACTTTCCTCTAAATACTTGGTCAGCTTTTTTTGACGTGTAAACGTACCTTACCGTTGCTACAATAATACAGCCGTGATCGTTCTGATGTGTCGTTAATCCCAACACAAACAAAAAGCAGATGACCGACCTCAACACTGATCCAGACTTTGGTTTCTGTTTGCAAGATCACCAAGCTTCTTCTAGACAAAGGTAAACAGTAAGTGCATCTTTTCAATGTAATATCTACCCATCCGTGCCACAATGTAGGTCCACTAAGAGTATGACAAAAATTTTTATTCCAGTTTACAGAGAATAATATTATGAGCGAAAGCTTTCCCCAGAGACTATAACGAATCATGATTGTGCAGTACGCATAGACTAGCGGTTGTGGTCTGGTAAGGTCGTGTGCACTTGTGAAGGATGCTCAGCTGACTCTAACTGTGTGTGCTGGGCCAATGCGATCGTGTGTGTTCGCGAAAGATCGAGACGGCTCTGGTCTGACCTTGTTGTGTGGTTATTATGTCATGTGCACGCACTGGTTATTTTGAGGGAGTTCGGGAAGAGAGTGTTTTCGACAGGCTGGTGACTGTATAGGGGCCCAGCCAAAGTATAAGGCAAGACGAGTGGAGAGCAAGAAATAGTGTAGTGTAGTGTAGTGTAGTGTAGTATAGTGTAGTGTAGTGTAGTGTAGTGTAGTGTAGTGTAGTGTAGTGTACTGTAGTGTAGTGTAGTGTAGACAGCTGCCCTGAAGTGTGTATTGTTTCAAACACTTGCAATGAATTCTGTATCATTTCAACGCTGAGGATTTCTGTTCTTATTTCACTGTTGGTGTGTGCGCCTCGTGCCGTCTTCACCGCCTGATTACCACTTTCAACGCTACAGTTACACCTCTTCAACAGACTGTAAGAGTGTAAGAGATCAGCACCTGCCCTAACTGGCATGATATGACGACCCATAACAATAATATAGGCACTCTCCACGCCCCTTTGCTCTTTCACTCCCGATCCAGAGGCAACTGGTGTATAATTTGTGTAAGGTTTTTTTTTTTGTTGTTTGTCTGTGTTGGGGTTCAACGGCATATCAGCACGACAACGGCTATATTGTGCCTTACACAGTGGGTACATTTACACGTTAAAGGCTGATCAAAGTACATGTATATATAAATAAAATACAACGTGGAAAGGACAACGTGTTTATAAGTTATAAAAGGATATCAAAATATGTATATAAATTTGAATAATCAAATAATCAAAACTAAAAACATGGATGTGAGCAATTTGCGGCGTCCGCGGGGATCGTCATTGGCAAATAAGGAACAAAAATGGAGCAAAATAAAACAATTTTTTCATGTGATACACATGTATTGAGTTGGTTGCTGGTTGACAGTCCGTCTTAAATTGTAAGAGATTTCTAAAAATGATTTGATCTTTATTATAATTATGACGAGGATGGCAATGGTCACAATATTAGCAGCAACAGCAGTAATAACAGAGGTAACAATAAACGTAGCAATAGTGTTGGCGTGTAGCATAAAAGTAAAAAGACCAACAATAGCTCATCGTTCAATCTCTACCAATTGTGTCATGACATTCAATATCAGGAAAGTTTCAGGCAGATTTGTTTAGAGAGAATTCAGCATTAAAAACTTTAGCAGATTTTTGTTGTTGTTATTGTTGTGTTTTTTGGTCTTGTCTTTTGCTCTATGATTTTATTATCAGTATTGCAAAAAAAATGTGTAAACGATAGTAACAGGCTGGTCTTGGCATGTTTATTATTAGTCCACATATGACAGAGCAAAGACATCTGTTGAGACTAAATAGAAAACGCCTTTGCCTGAAAACCATTGGACCTGTCACAGCCACAGAAGCCATGTTATGACTAAACAGAAGAGAAAAAATTAGTATAATTGTGAGTACAAAGTAAAACGGGTCAGATTATTTGATTAAGATGGGAATAATAGTGGGCCATAAATATAAGAGCAATATCACTGTAATTAGGTTATGGCAAGACCTACTAAAAACAAACAAACATACAAACAAACACACAAACAAAACTGGACATAGAAACGTTTGGAAAAACTTCGTGAAACCTGATAATAAAATATAGAAAATTGTGGGCTTGTTTTGTGATACGAAATGTGTGCAATTTGTTGCGTGTTCTTTGTAACACTGTTGTCACTGTCTGTCACTATTGATGAAATGTATTAGATTTATGATAAGCCGGAAGTTGTTTTTTTTTTTTCGTTTTTTTCTGACAATGGGTCTTTATAGTTCATAATAACTCACGTGGGTCTGAATTTTTGTTGTTGTTGTTGTTGTTGTTGTTTTCTCTGTCGATAAAAGGGATTTATTTTATGTTGTGCGACAATCTGAAATAAAATCATTCAAAATATGTGTTTTATTGGTTTTTAACTTGAAGAGAGATCAATACAACAATAGAGAAGAAAGACTGTTTCATAAAAAATTACACCAAAAGAGTACAAACACAGTTTGTAGTTTGTATTGTAATGATTTATTTTGAATGAAAGGCTGTCATTGAAGACTTTATTTTTATATGACTAGTAAGGGAAAATATAAGCAAAATACATGTATAATCATTCAAACAGACAAGATAAAGAAAGGCAAAACATTAATAACAAAGACAAAAAACAAAAACAAAACAATACAAAACAAACAAACAAACAAACAAACTAAAAAAAAAAAAGGAAGAAAAAGAAGAAGAAAAACAACAAACAAACAATCAAAAAAAAAAAAAAGAAAAAAAAAGTGATTTCTATGCACTATCAGATTTTTATATATAATATATTATACTTCAAAAGCACACAGTGAGGAATGGAAGAGAATGATGAGACGAATCAACAGAAAGGAACTTGACTAAGAGTATGGAAAACGGAGGAATAGAAAGCTGTGTTCCTTTGCATACAGAATTGTAATGCTGTGAAAAATTATGGCTCTGATGAACTGATATTAGGCTGAAGGGAAAAGAGATCGTATACATACTTGGTAATTTTTATAGAATTTGTTCTGAAATTTCTTAATTTGATGCCACTAAGGCTACTTATATACATTCTTCTGAGTGATCCCCTATTTCCTTGTAAAGTAAGGCCTATAGTCTACAGTAAGATTTTGATCGCTGTTTCACACGAGCAGAATGACTTGCTGAAAAGAGAATCAGTAGCATGATGCATGTTTATAACGATTCATGTGTTAATGCCACCAATGGATCATAACTATTTCGTTGTTTTAGTCGTCGATCAATATAATTATCTGCAGCTTTGTTGAAAGTAACAAAATGAAGAGAGGAAAACAGTATGCCTAGATGTTCCTTTGCTAAAATTTCTCCTTTCTTTGAGAATAATTGAGATAATCTGGGAATCGTTTGGGATCTATCTGAAGATTACGTCATTTATTCATAGATTTCACAAACTCGGGTTTCGCTTAATAATTTTGTCCTTGTTGTTGCTGTAGTTGTTGTTTTAACATTATTTTCTTCCTATTTTTGTCATTATTATTATTATTATTATTATTGTTTAGAGGACAGGTTTTAATGCTTGAGTATTAACCTCTTTCACCATCCACCATCCATACAAATTACTTATACTGAATTTAGTCTAGCAATGATGTTGTATTTATTAGTTTAATCGGAATAGTCCGATGGATGTCTTGCAGATTCGTTGTATAAAACGTTGAGATTTTGTCCCTTTTCTTTTTCTTGATTAGAGGGGGCACTTTTCCTGTTAACCGTTGCGGAAGTTACGATGGAAATCTAGCATAGTATAATGGTGCTCATTTCTGCAGTGGGCAACTCAAGTGTTTTCTGAAGGCATACAGGTTAAGTGCACGAGATGACCCGCTTCTATCCTCTGTTCCCACGTCCCACAATGGGCTGAAAGGCTTCTTGGTACTTGTCCTCAAACACAAGCCTGGGGAAGAAAAAACAAAATTTAATTAAATGGCAGTTGTCAAAATAATATATAAATGATGAAAATACATAACTGAATCAATAAGATTAACATTCAAAATAAATAAAATGTAAGTAAGCTTAAATAAATAAATAAAAAATAATAATAATAGTAAAATAAAGAAAATAAATAATGGAATAAATAAATAGATATTAAGGCAGAAATAGATAGATACATAAAAGATAAATAATGAAGCTTAATTAAACAACCACACATAAAAATAAATAGATAATAATTGAATAAATAAATACTGAATATATATAATATGTATGTTTTATACATATATAAATATTAAACCAGGGCATATGCCATCTCAAGATCAGCCCATGAGGAATATTTTAGAAGAGGAAAAAAGCAAAGGAGAGCGGTGGCCGTTAGATCTTTAGATCTTCACTACAAAGAAGCGAAGACTGAAATAGTCCGATCCTTTTATGTGTGCTGGATTACTTTCTCCAGATCATTATATGTGATGCTTCGGGAATGGAGAGAAGAAGGAAAAGGATTCACACATACGGGCACACACACACAGACTACACACAATAGACATGAAACTGTAAAGAATCAAAAACACATGGTAATGGTATGAAAATAACAACTGACATTTACTTCACCATTGAAAAAATCACAATGATTCAATCTCTCCTACAGTCTTTGCAATCAATTTCTCATCATTTGTACAGTTCACGTGATACTATTTACAACACCCACCACACACAGCCCAATCCACATAATCACCAACCATTGCATTCAAACTGCCATGACACACATTTTCATAGACACATGTAATCTGACCAATAACTGGCTATATACCACCAGCACTCTATAATATTTTATGTTAAAAATAAATACATTTTAAATATTTTCTTGAATTTCAAAAGTTTGAAACAAAATTAAGTTGATTATTCTTTATTAAATCTAAATATTTTACTTATTGTCCTTGCTCAGATCATGTTTGAGATTGTCTATTTACATAGCTATATTTACAATGCGGATAGATGGAATCCCCTTAATCCTGTTCTGGATAGTTGTCATGAGGATATTGCACTGCTAAAAAGCTTCCCTGAAGCTCAGTTTCTTTTCTTTCAAAGCACTGACAGCAGCTTGCACTGCATTTTCAGAGTAAGACAACTGCTTTGTTGCTGCCATGATGCTGAAAATAATAACAGAACATTAGATCATTCTAGAAATTATATTCTCCTTCTAATTTGATGAAAACTGAACCTCAAAATATCTGAATATCAGTACTTTTATTTAAAAAATTGCATAAATTGCACAAAAACGTCCCACATAATTATGTATTCAGAGGTACATAAACTGCTGGCCCATATTAAGTTCATCTAAGAAAACAGGACTGTCCGAAATGGGCCACCTAATAAATAGCCTCTGTCTTGCACATAGCGGAAAATCCTTACTATTCCTATTTTTAGGCTGGCACAAAAGCGTCATGGTTTTCTTGTCACTTAACTTAGACTTTGGCAGCATTAGTAAGACAGTTGTTTTGTGTGGCGCATTTGCTTGGAAACAGATAAAAATGAGTCTCATACTTACTTGCTTCGATTCAGAAACAATATTTCTTCTCCAGTTCACAATCAGCTTCTCAATATCCCTGCCAGAGCAATCAACACAGGAAATGTTTGGGATGGGTGAAGCAAAATAAAAAAATCAGCCGAGAAAAGTAGTCGAACCAAAATACTGGCCACTGGCCCATCGGTGGGGATGGTCAATGAGCGGCTCCTCAACTATAAATCTAACTGAGCAAACCTTTCAATCCCAAGAAAGTAGGATTATCTCGGCTTTTAGCAATTGCCAATTTTTGCTGAGAAATTTTGTGAGTAGAAATTTTGAATTTGGAAATTTTGCCCAGACAGCAGCACTCAGCCTACTCTTCTATCGATTCTGAACTGCCAAGGGTTCTTAAACATGTGTAATATAATAATATATACACATGACCTCCAAAAATATATTTGCCCTTATCCAAGAAGGTTAGATGTCAGGCTTCTCTATCCACAGGAAGCCAGGGAACCGTTGTCCCTGAACAAATGCAGGTTTTCGATCTTCATGTTCTATCATCCCCAGATGCAGAACCCGCGAGTCAATCCCATCCTGTTTTCTTCATGAGCAGATGCCATACCACAGAACCACTGCGTCTCCCATCCAATTCTCTTGCAAGACGGAAAAAAATTCTATATGTCAGTTTCTGAGCTTCATTTAGAGGACTGGAGGGTCGGTGAGTTAGCCCAGATATTCGCATCACGTGTCCACATCATCTCAGAGTCGCCAATATTCAATATGATCATGAAACAAAACTGGTAAAAGAAAAAAAAATAGATCTAACTTATACATTTGTTTCTTCCAACGACATGATCACTTTTCAAGTAATAATGTGTGCCGTGCATAAGTATTCATATGGCATAAACCTTCATTGAACAACCATAAGCTTCAAATCACCTTGGGAAATTCAAGCACAACACACTCTGTTTTCAATCTATGCCTTTTGGCTGGGAAGGAAGTCCATATCGACTTCCGGGAAAAGTGCAGTTGCCTGGCTTTTGTTTAAAATTTATCGCCTTTTGATTTTATTCCCATTTCACGGAACAATCTTTTGCAGCTATGAATTAATAATGGAGACTGTGGTGTCCATCATTATCTGTCAATTTATCGTGATACGATGTGACCTTTCATTAAATAGTTTAAATAATAAACCATGCTCATCTTCTTCACCATTGCCAATATTTTACAGAAATATGAAATTGTCCTGAGAGATAATGACAACGTAAAATATCTACAAATATTCAGAAATGTTACAGCAAAATAAGATAGATCTATACAAACTTCTAGAATGAAGATTTGTTTGACAAGACAGCCATATCTATTACCACCTTGTCTTTGTCTTGACACATACTGAGGACGGCGGTACAGTCCTCGGAGCCTTTTCCTGAATGTCTCTCTCATCTAACTTTAAGAATACAAAATAAAATTTAAAAAAGCGACAGAGAGTAAGAAACAAAACCACCAAAAAAAAAAAGTATTAGCAATCACAACAAACGTTCGACTTGTTCCTCACTTTAAAAATATACCAAGTACATGGATACCGAAAAGAAAATAAAGTTAATGGGCAAAGACCATAGACTAATGTCAGGAGAGCATTTTAAAGCAAATCCTATATATAATATATATATATTAAGAAAACAGAGGCAGAAACTCCTATTTGCATACAAGCAAGCTGTCCTCCTTTATTATCGATCCGTAACGTTGATGTTTAGCTTTGAAAGACTACACATAATGGAAATTAATGGAAAACGAGAAAGCCAGAAGAATTTTTTTTTTTTAATTTATAGAAAAACGGAAAGCATAGAGAGTATAAGCGGATTTTCTATTTAAACAATAATTAAATAAATAAAATAATGAAAAGAAGAGTGAGAGAGATAAACACTCACTCTCTCTTTCATCGATTCACCCACCCATTTACTCACCATTCCCAGACTCATTCGCCCGCTCGTTCATTCAATAATTTCACTCAATGACTCATTCCCTCGTTCTCTCACTTGCTCGCTCATTCTCTCTCTCTCTCTCTCTCTCTCTCTCTCTCTCTCTCTCTTCCGCTCTCATCTTCACCCACCCACTCACTCACTCACTCGCTCGCTCACTCATTCTCTCACTTACTCACACACTCACTCACACACTCATTCACTCAATCACTCATTCACTCACTCAATCACTCACTCATTCACTCACTCATTCTCTCACTTACTTACTCATTCATCACTCACTCACTCATTCATCACTCACCATTCACTCACTCACCCAAAAGTAAACTTGCTCCTCTCTTTCTTTCTCTCTCACTCTCTCTCTCTCTCTCTCTCTTTCATGTATCCCATCTCTCTATTCTTCTCCAATTATTCAGTCTTCCCTCCCTTCTAACCGACGGACTCACTCAGGCACTCAGCCAGTGATAATGAGAGGACAAGCTTGACACGAATCAATCAATGATGCTGCCACCGCGGCTCAGGAAATACCACAATGGATCGTCAAGTTTTCATGACAAAATAATCCTGTTATACTGTAATCCGCTACAGCATCAAAGCATGTGCACCGCCTCTTCTTTATCGTTTACTTCTTGTTTTATTTAATTTAGATCGGATAAGTTACAATAAAAAAATTATTTGTCATCAAAGGGACGTGCATTCATTTGTTCGTTGGTTCGTTCTTCTGTTCGCTCGTTTGTTAGTTCTCTCATTCGTTCGTTTGTTAGCACGTTCTTTAATTCATTCATTGATTCATTCATTCATTCAGTCGGTCAGTCAGTCAGCCAACCAGTCAGCCAGTCAGTCAGTCAGCCAACCAGTCAGCCAGCCAGTCAATCAGTCAGTCAGTCAGTCATTTTGCAACATCTGTTCACTTCAAAATTGAGGATTTTATTTTTAAAATCCTGACAGAAAACCGACATCATAAACGCTCATCCTTCTTTCTATTGCCTTCTGTTTTCTCCATATCTCGCTTTTATGTGCCAGTGCCTGGATGTGCGAGATAACCACCCATAGGAGGCAGAAAGGCGTGGCAAATCATAGGTCCGGTAAGAGGTTTCTCCCTCCAACCAGGGCTTCCTCTCCCACCCCTCACCCCTCCCACCTCCTCCCCCTCCTCTGCCCGGTTTATGTATCTTTATGTACAAACATTTTTGTCTCATGCATTGTTTATGTATGTTCATGTACAAACACTTTCCTGCCCTGCATTGTTTATGCATGTTGATGTACAAACATTTCCCTGTCCTGCATGGTTTATGTATGGTCATGTAAGAACATGTTCCTCTGTCAATCTTTGTCTCGAATTTCAAAGGGTTGTGTAAGAAATGGAATAAGTAGATTTGAGTGCACAAAAAAAAAGTCAAATATGGCCTGTAATGCATTGCGTGAAACGGTGAAGCTGTAAGTTTGCTACAAAGGCCAGCGAACTCAAAATGACTGATATGACGCGAAAGTAAACAAATGCAGAGTAATGGATCTTATAACTGGACGACACTGCGTTGAACCATGTTATTGCACGCACTGTTACTGTTTGTCACGAGAAATAGAACATTAGCAATGCATCATTACAGCGTGCATGGCTATGTTTAGAAAAGAAGTTTGGGTGGAAAGGGGGGGGGGGGGGGCATTATCCCTTTAGTTTAACGATTTCCTGACACAACAAACCATTTTTCTATCCTATGATGAAAGCAAATCTTCACTTTATAGCACTCGATGTTCCTTTGCTGAAACCTGATTTTGCTCCACAATTTCACGGCCCTGGCGCACTCACCCGTCAGAACATATTAGGGCGATTGCAATCTGGGTTAATGCCGAGCAACATGCGAACTTTTTTGTTAATTGATCTAAAGCAACGTCAGTGTTAGATCATCGTTATTGGAGTATCGATGCTCGGACAGAGAAACCGAGTACGGATAGACAGAGAGGTTAAGATACAGAGAAAAATAGAAAGATAAATAGATAGATAAACATTCATGCTTGTCAGCTAGACAGACAGACAGGCAGACAGACAGACAGACAGACAGACAGAAAGCCAGATAGATAGATAGATAGATAGATAGATAGATAGATAGATAGATAGATAGATAGATAGATAGATAGATAGATA
>JBCAUA010100860.1:0-10257 GCA_038406235.1 Peronia verruculata
CCCCCACCCCTCAGTCCCCATTACATTTAAAGCCTGTTTTCTCCGTTCTGGCCCTGTGACTTACATCACATTTCACCTGGCCGTGAGACTTACAGCTTATTCCTTATTATAAAATGATGACGTCTCTCATTCCCTGATATCTCTCTCACCCCTTTGTTTACAGCACAATGACATGCATGACACATGACAAAATGACATGACTCACACCTTTAAATGTCATAATGACATCACACGCCCCCACAGTGTGTGGCCTGCCACTGTCAACTGACAATGGCACACATACTAATTGGTTGCGTCAACTTCAGGGATGCTCAAAAAGTCCACTTCTCGGGTCGCTCAATGAAGGGTTTATTTACAAAAACAAATCTGCAGACCATCCTGAGCTTTTTACGCCAGATTGGCCTGTATAATAAACTATAAAATTGTATAAAAAGTAACATGTGACAGAAATGCGACGACCCCCCGGGTCGCCGCAAAACTGAATTTTGGTATAGTTATACATTCTTTGATAGCCCAAACTTCTATACATAATTTGATATCCTTTAATCACAAACATGTTGTCCATTGTCACCGTGTTAGATGTACTCACCGTGTTAGGCACAATATAGCCGTTATCGTGCTGATATGCCGAATAACCCCAGCTCAAACAAACAAACATATACACACACACACACAATGAGACTAAGACATGACTCACCCCTGTGTATGATGTCTCTAGCATGGCACCACTGCACTGCCTTACACAGCTGGTATGTCAGACTCCTGACCTGCTCAAAGGGAATGCCATTGGGATTGGGGTCGAGCAGCTCCAGCATGTTCTAGGCAGCAAAAAAACAGACATCCAAATATCAAGGTGAAAATTAAGCCAAAGATTTAGAAAAAGAGAGGAAAAGTATGAAAAAAAAAAAAAGAAAGAAACAATGAAAGAAAGAAACAGAGAAAATAAAAAAGAGAGAAGGAAAGAAAGAAAGAATGGGAAAAAGAAAGAAAGAAAGAAAGAAAGAAAGAAAGAAAGAAAGAGAAAGAAAGAAAAAGAAAGAAAGAAAGAAAGAAAGAAAAAGTGAGTGACATCCTTTGCAGTCCTAAATACAACATTTATTACCAAACTGGGGCATTCACATTGGCCCCAAAACCTGTAGACCTATAATAAAATCTAAATATTAATTATTGTATTACTGCCTCATTTTTACATCCTAATTTAAAAGCCAAAAGTCAATGCCACCACATAGAGTTTGCCAGTGTATTCCCTAAATTCATATATCTATGTTAAATTAAAAGCACACACTTACAGGTCAAAACCTCATAAGTGCAAGCATTCCTGAACTTTTTTCTTTTTTTTTTTCTTTTTTTCTTTGCAATGTTTTGTTAATGTATTTTCATATCTCTGATATATCTATGCTGGGAAAGACGATAACCATACTTCAGTTCTTACAGTAAAGATATTAATTACTTGCAACTAAAGGCGATCTCCATTATTTGGCACCTCCCGTAACATTTGTGCCTTCAGTCTCAGAAGACTTCGTCAGACAGGATCTGAAGTAGTCTATAGGAATCTCTGCATCAGATTGCATTAGTTATCTGCCATCAGCTATCTACCCCAAATTAACTGACGGACAGATAGGAATGACTGACTGCGTGAATTTCTTGCTTCAATTTCTTTCCCTCCAGCATGAACAAATGAAACTTTTTTTTTTCCTTTGCCAAATACAAAAGGTGTAACATAGATCTACACTCAGTATGAGATTCTATCGTGAAATTTATGTTTCGACAAATATGTTATTTATTATTTTATTAGCCTACCTTTTCCACATACTCAAAGACTAGGTAGAGTTTTCCCTTGCGTTTGAAAGCTTCCCGCAGCTCCACGATGTTCTCCTGCTTGAGTGCGCGCAGCATCTTGAGCTCACGCATGGTGGTGCGTCGGACATCGTCGTTCTCTGAAGGGTACACACAGTAAACAGAACGTGAGAACCTCTGTCTGTCATATAATTAACAGTGTTACTGAGAACACAAACGGAGAAAGAGACAGTGGAGAAGGGAAGCGGGGGAGGGGAGTGGGGGGGCAGCGATATTATGAGACCATGTAGGTGTATATTTAATGTCAAGCCTATGAGTGCAGTTGGATACGTTATAATGTGTAGACGACTAGTAAGATGTAAAAAAAAATCTGTGATTTTGGATAACTGATGTGAGCTTAATATGATAAGAATCCCCCCCCCCCTTCCTCCTCCTTTAAAATCAGGAGATTATTTGAAGTACAAATAATTGAGGATCCAATTTTGGAACACATCGGCCTCTTCACAGTTCTGGGGCTCTAAGAGAAGAGAGGAGAAAGGGGGGGGGGGGGGTGTTGGCTGCACAAGCAAACAAAACAGAGAACAGACGGAAGAAATACTGCCTCTAATTTCTTCTTTGCCACTTATTACAGAAAAGTCCCATGGCAAAATAGGAAAATGGGAGAGCAAGACAAATAAGAAAAAAAAAAAAAGAGGAAGAGGCTCGGATAATGATTTGGGGGTGGAGTGGGGGAGAGAGTGTGTGATTGCAAAGAAACAGAAAGATCATCGATCAAAAACAAGCGAATAAGACCATCATAGCGAAGACAGACTTTCCCCCAAATGGGCTGGCTCCATACAGAAAAGGCTTGATAAACAAGCATGGAAGACGAGATCGACTGGAAAAATCGAGATAACCACCATCAGGAGGTTGAAAGACGTGTATAAAACGACAGGAAAATGCGAGCAAAAATACAGAAAGTGCTCACAGCTCGTGCAGGACAGAATGCCCTCTATCGCGCCGACGGCTACTAAACACAGTGGTCCATTGTAACGGTCTAAATCCATGTGTGGTTGATTGTATGTAATGATCTGCAGTTTATTATTGTTGTTCTGGTCGTGATGCTGCTGATGATGATGCTGTGGCTGGTGGTGGCCGTAATGGCCTGTTGTTGCCTATTTCTGGTATTGTTCTATTTACACCTGTGTTTCTTCATTACTAAAAACAACGCTTCAACAACGCTGGAGACCCAGTTTTGCGTCCAATCGCAAACGTTGGCGGAAATCAAATACATATACCTCGCCTGTTCTCGTGCCTGTCTTTTTTTTTTTCTTTCTTTCTTTCTTTTCTAAACATGCCCCTTATTTATAACATTATTAAGTTTCCATAAATTTATGCTGCCAGCTGTTTATTTAATCTAATTTATTGCGGTCTCGACGTGTTAAAAAAATGTATTTAAAAAACAAAAAAAGAAGAAGAGAGGAGGAGGACAGTAAACAGAATTTTACCGACCTCGACTTCTAGCCCGGGGGGGGGGGGGGTGGAACAGGGTGGAGATAGTAATGTGAGAAGTGATCATTGTCATGGCGGTTGTCAAGAAACATTTCGAAGGTGGGCGATTAGACTGGGAAAGAGATTCGATTACAGCACTTTAATTGCAACTAAGCGAGGACATTTGCCAACGGAGACGAATGGTCGTGAGGGCAAAACAGAGAAAAAAGTGATAGCTTTATGGTTTTGTCGCAAAATTTTGATTGCTTCTCAAAAACCGTAAGGTCAAAGGGAATTTCAGGGCTAAAGATGAAGAGCCAGACAGCCAGAGAAACGGACTAACATCATAGAATAGGTTCCTAAAAGTATCAGTGAACCCTAAAGACAAGGCCGAGGACATGATCGATACAGACGGGTGGAGTCAGTGCATTCATCGACAAGTGTTAGCCTTCAGCGTTTCTGAAACTTTGTTTCTGCTAGGCGAAGAAACAGCCGTGTAAACAGAAACAGCAGAGACAAACAGCAACAATCACCAATACAGCCATCATCACATCATTATCGACACCAGCATCTCTTCTTCCTCCCATCCGCTTTTTTTCCGCGCGTCTTTTTTCGCTACGACCATCCGTCATCAAGGCGTCAATAACAATGATAAAATTCATTCTTTCTTGGCAGTATCACATCTCAGAACCGTGCCACTCCCGCAAACTCAAACTGACCAGTGAGCTCTATACTGTAATCTTGAAGACCCTTGAGGTGCCATATTGTGACTGGGCACTCAGCTTCCAGCTCATTCAGACACTCGTAGGTAGCGTCTGAGTGAGAGACCAATCCACTCATCGATGCTGTCGTCCTATTTCTGTCTCTGACTTCTTCATTCTGTGCATCTTTTTCGTTCTCTGAGAATACTTTGGGCAACTCCGATGATCTTGTTACATGACTGTGGACAACAGATCTTCGAATGTTTCAGTGCCTTGCTTTATTCTGGTATGGGAACTCAACAAACAACGTTAACAATCTATGTATGGGATGCCAAGAGTTTTGAAGGAGCATCTCATATCTAAATCTGTGGAATAATTTCATTTATTCATCGGACATCCTGCCCAGTACCAATAGGTGGGTTTAACAACAAGCATAATGAGAGTAAGAGATGCTCTCTAAGGCGTAATGTGAGCATCTCTGCTCATCATCAACAGTAAGTGAAGACGGTGATCTTCACGCGGGTTCTGCCTCCCGTCTTTCAGCGTGTACCTCATGCCATTCCTGGGCACGGGTCCATATTTCGGGGAGAATTATTTATACCATGCTCGCGTTTTTTCATCCTGTCCCCGCCCGTCCAACGTCAGACTTGTCGTCAGAGATCCAATCTGCCGCCACCCTCGCCCCACCACGCATTCCTTTTCTTCCATTCTGGGTCGACTTCCTCGCTGGAAAAGCCATCTGGCGGAAGGTTGAGGGAAAATACACGTATGAGCAGATGACTCCAGGGGCGCTCGAACATTATTGGAAACAAGGGTCTAGAGAAAGAGGAAGGACGAAAGACATACAGGTAGATGGGATCTGACGGAAAGAGAAGACACCTGCCAAATAAAAATGCAGTATCGATTTTTTTTCTACAAATATCATTTAATTCTCAGAAAGGAAATGGATAGAAAGGATTAAGAGAAGGTAATATGAGGGGCCTGCCAAGATAGCATGATGAGTGATCCATCTGTCGAATATTGGGAACAGGAAAATTCAGCATTATTGTCAAAAGTGGTTGTGATGGAGGGATCTGTCACTGTTTTTGTTTTTTAACAGAGGGTCAGGACATTCTAGCCACCCTCCTGTGATGGAGATGAAAGAGAACTGTCCGTCTACTGATTACGTATGAATTTTTATACAATGTTTGTTACTGTTTCTGTTGAACAGAATTTCTGATCTTCTTTGGTTTATCTTGCTTTATGTATATATTCAAAAAAAAAAAAAAAAGATTTCTCAAACTTCAAATTTCAAAACCTCACGGAACAAAAACCCTTACAATATAGGACACTACATCGTACCTACATCGTACAAACGGCGTCAATTCGTTGAATGTCTCTTGGATCGGAAATGAGAAGAAGGGGGTATTGCCGTGGCTATATAATTTTGCTTTCTCACCCCAAATAGCAGATTTCGAAGATGCCAATTCCTTCAAATTAAATCTAACTTTCTTGTAAAAGCGGTATGGTATAGCAAATGTCCATGACGAAACCAAAACACAGCCAAAATATACAAACACACATTAACACGCACATACGCGCGCACACACACACACACACACACAACGATAAAAGCACTCAAAAAAAAAAAAACGTTTATTCATAGTCTGTATCTTGCAGCCTACAGAAAAACCTGTGGTTAAATCGAGACCTAACTGTTATGATCACTTTTTTTTTTCTATAATATGGCTTTGAAATCGTACTAGTTTTTGACAGTGCAGAGAAACTGCTTGCCCAGTGTGCTAAACCTGCCAAGGGCCATGATCTCCAGTCTTGTTTAGTGGTTGTCATGGCAGGGTGTGCGCATACTTCTCAACCCCCTCCCCTTTTCTCCCCATCACCTAGGCTCACTAGTCACTTCCCGGAATCTGTTCCACAGATTCACCAGCCAACTCTACCCTCCTCCTCCCCTACCCCATCTGCCTCTCATATCCTCTTTCCCTCTTCTCATACCTCCTCCCTTTACCTCGGATTTCTCGTGATCTCCCGGGAACCATTCCATACATCCACCAGCTCTAACCTGACCACCTCATCCCCGACGCCTCTCCCTCTCTTTCACCAGAAATAGTTCTCTCTATCCCTCATCCTCCCTTCTCGTAAACCCCCCCCCCTCTTTTTTTTAACCCTTAGCTTACTCGTCACCTCTATATATCCACTTGCACACGTTTTCCCCTTACCCTCAACCCCACCCTCCTCACTCTGTTCTCATCAAGTGTGCCGCATGTCATAGTTAATGTATGAGCTTATCTCTAGCTACAGCATGTGACACCGTCAGGTAATCATCACCGCTTCAAATTAACAGGGTGAACGTGCGTGAGAGAAGGATAGAAACGAACGACAGACAAACAGACAGACAGACTGATAGACACAGACAGACAGATAGACAGACAGACAGGCAGACAGGCAGAAAGACAGACAGAAAGACAGACAGACAGACACAGACAGACAAAGAATGAGATCAAAACATACCGGAAGAGAAGGACAGTGACAAAGAGAAAGAGACCTTAATAGGGAGAGGAGGCGGGCAAGCGAACTAAGACGAACAGAGAGAGAGAGAGAGAGAGATATCAAACAAAGACAAAGACTTGTGAAGAAACTAAGAAAGCGACTGACACGAATGAAGGGCGAAGAGGGCGACCGAAGACCCAACAGCAACGAACAGACAGAAGGTAAGAAAAAAAGGGTCAGAAAGAGAGGGAAAAAGGATAGGGGAACAAGAAAATGAGACAATGAATATTCTCGCCCGCCCTGGGGCCTCAATTCTCTTGCTAATCAAACTGCTATGCCCTAACATTGTACCGGACTTGCCTAGTCTGGAGTGGGAGAAGCAGAAAATCAAACTAATTAGATCTAGGCTGTACCAGACACGCCAAAAGATAGAAGGAATTGCAAAAGGGCGTTGAGTGGACTGTAAAATGAATGCACTGATTTATATGAGAAAAAAGGCAGCTGAACGGTTTAAAGCAAAACCTTCCAAGATTGATCCCAAGACCTTATAGCTGGCTCCTGGCTGGATTGCCAATGGGAGATCATTGTTCTCATTCCCACTGTTCCCTTTACCAGACAAAAGAGGGATTGAACTAATATAGAAGTGCAAAGAGGGAAAAAATCCACTTTCGCTCCCTTTGCTTGAGACATACGCCATGAAAAATCCCCCCCCCCCCCCTTTCCAAAAAATATGATGTAAAGAAAATGTTTTCTTTTTATTATTATAATTTTATCAAATTTTTTGGCGATCAGTCTTTTGAATGGCAAGTAGTAAAAGGAAGTAAAAGTCTGGTCAAAATGATCTCCCCTTACACAAATCCATCTTTTGGAAAGGGCAGATAATCTGCGAAACGATCTCCAATTTATAACTAGATTCTCCTCTTGTTCTCTCCCTTCTCTTCCATCTTGCCTATTCTGTCTTTTCCATTTGTTGTGTCTCTTATCTTGTGAGTCAGCATTCACCAGGCAAAAGCAAACACGAAGACCCATGATAGACCAGTTTTCTTGAACTTTTTTTCGTTTGTCTTAAGCCTTTCAATCCTAAGAAAGTAAGATTATCTCGGCTTTTTAGAAGCTGCCAATTTGCTGAGAAATTTTGTGGGTAGAAATTTAGAATTTGGAAATTTTGCCCCCACAGCGGCACTCAGCCTACTCTGTCATCGATTTTGAACAACCAAGGGTTCTTTCACGTGCGCAATGTACACATTGGACCTCCGAAATGTATTCGCCCTTATCCGAGAAGGCTAGACGTCGGGCTCCCCTACCCACAGGAAGCCAGGAGACTGTTTAGTCACTGAAAAAAAGAGGGTTTTCGATTTTCGTGTCCTTCCATCCCCTGATGCAGGACCCGCGAGTCGATCCCGGCCTGTTTTCTCCATGAGCAGACGTCATACCAGAGCCACTGCGTCATCCCATCGAACTAACACACTAAGGCCATTCCATGTGGAGATTCAAACATTTTGCTACTTATTAGAGTTAAGACATATACATGATCAGCCACAAAGGTTATTATGTAAAATGATGACATCAGACAACAACAGTACAATATCCCAGGACATGGACATGGACAGGTAAATCTATGTGGTACAAAAATCTCTTTCAGAGGACCTGTGGAGACAAAGAGCATAAATAAAACACAGCAATCACTTTATTATTATTCTAGCCAAGGGAAGCAACTTTTGGCTGACTAAAGGGAAATAATTAAGAAGGGCCCATTACACAATCATGCGACGCAATGAAATCTGGCTCTCGTCAAATTTTGAGCATACGGAGTTATTGGTACCACTGTAAAGATGATTCATTCCCCTTTAGTGCGTGACAAAAAATGATTGCTCTAACTTAAGTAGAAGTTGAGAAAATTGACAAGTAAAGACGATAGGGGTGACCTGTTGCTACAGCTGAATTTATTAAGAAAATGGCCGATCACTTTCGTAAATCCTTATTAATCTTTGTTAGGCCATGCCACTAAATTACAATTTTTCGGCGTCTGCTCGATCTATTTCAGTAAACGGACCTCTGAAATGCATTGTAAGATTGATATAGAAGGGTTTGGTGAAGAAAAAAAAAATTGCGTTAAATCATTCGCTGTTGAAAAACACATGGTATCTATGGATGGCTCAGTTTGACAAGCGCCTGGTTTCATTGTGTCGCGTTTATTATCTATGTACCTGCCTGTCTGTCTATCCACTTCATTTGTCTGTCTGCCTATACAAAGGCTGAATAACCAGGAGAGAATTTCAAAATCAGCCCGCTCATGAAAATACAGAATCATCCATATTATATTTCATTTTAGCTAACCCTGTTCTTATTGGCCTTTTCAGTCCCAGTCTTTTATTCTGGAAAATCTGTACAGACCTGGGCATAAATCACCCATTCCTTCACCTTTTTCTCCTCTTCCCTTTCTCCCTTACCGGGCCAATCAATCAGCAGACTACCCCGGGGACCAATTCATCAAAGGACCTTAATTTTCGTTCCCCACAATTATGATCAGCCATATGGCAAATCAATGTCGTTTTGTACCGGGCTGCGTTGCTCGGGTTCGACAATTGATTGATTTTATTTATGATGGTGCACGAACTTGTCGAATTGACCCGCTGTGCTCAAGTGTGTAAGGTTATATAAGGTACCAGCATTGATCAATTTTTTTGGAGACTGTGACAGCTCGTGTAACGATTTTCAGGTTTACAGGAAAGTTTATACCTGAATAATATTATATAGTAGAATACAAGATTTCCGGGAAAACCCGACGCGGAAGTATGCCAAGCGGTTTTTGTTGCTCTTGTTTGTTTGTTTGTTTGTTTTTTCGTCATTAATTAAATCATTAACACTACTAACTGCTATTATTGTTTAGACAGCATCTAGGTTCTATAGCCCATGATTCTTTCATTCATGGCAAAGAGTTTAAGTCATATATTTCCTACCCACCCTAACAGGGTCAAGCCAGAATGTGAAGCAAACATACGACCGAGGCGAGACCAAGATTGTGGGTTGATGGGTTTTCCCGGCATATTAGTGAACTCTATTCAAAGCTGATTTATGGTATGAAACAGAGAATCTAAAAATAGGTGGAGAACGGGGCTGAGGGCAGACAGGGTGGGAAGTGATTGTGGATCTCAAGATATGAGGTAATCTGGACGCTAAAACAAATATCTTCGATCTAAAAAATCATGTAAATGCTAAAGTGATACAAATGTTTGCAAACGTGTTAACTATTCTCAATAAATGTAACCGTGGCTACCTTAAACAAGTTTAAAATCAGGATTAAACGTGTTTTTTATTAACAACTCAATAATCTCCTACACGCCCTGCGATCTGCGCGCGAGAAAGACGAAGAGACGGTCATAGGAGGGAAGAAAATGAACTTGTTCATGCTCTAGGGTCAGGAGCAAAGACAAGACAGCAGGACTTGACTCTCCATCACGTCTCATGCACAATAGCCATTGGTGGAGTGGACGAGACATGTTAATGACAGGGGTGGAATCCTTTCAGATTTTGGGGACAAAGGCTGGGTTTTGTTTCAGATTTTTACACAGTGTTGATACTGCTGGATGGAGTGAAGGAGACACAGCAGAGCTAGATTCTATTTCATGTCATAAATACAGGATTTTGTGAATAATTTTTAACAACAGGATAAACTCCGTTTGAGGCAGACATTACTGTTATTACACAACAATTTTAAAAATAAAAATGAAAAATAAATGCTAGTGTGTGTGTGTGTGTGTGTGTGTGTGTGTGTGTGTGTGTGTGTGTGTGTGTGTGTGTG
>JBCAUA010100871.1:0-10256 GCA_038406235.1 Peronia verruculata
GATTTAGATTTATTTCCATCCCCACAAAGGCCAGATGCTGAGATTTTAGATCAAATGATACATGGACAAGATCACTGAAGGGGTTCCAAAAAAAAAAAAAACACAAAAAATACACAATTTTCAAAACATCATTTAAAAACATCCATTCAAGCAATTTCAATTTTTTTTTCTGCATTGTAAATTTCATTTCTTCTTCTTCAAGCTCAGTAAATTTCATGACTATGGTGTACAAAGTAAGTTCACAGTGATTTTTTGAAAAGTGTGTCAAAATGCTGGCAGTCTATGGTTGGCCGGGCTGAAACCTCCGGCAGTCAGTGTGTTAAAAGTATGGCTTGCTAAAATACCCACTGAATAGCTGCACTTATTCTTGTGTTCATCTCCTAAATGAATGCTGAGCAAGCTGTTTGTGCATAAAATCTTGTCAGTCTGTATTCATATGAACAAAACAGGATGAATGTAAATGTGCTTGTATTTATGCAGGAAGCAATGCAAAGTATAAAGCAAGGTATATGAAGGTAATCATGCAACATTGTTGTATCTCATCCTTGCACCAATGTACTCTTCAGATGCTCTGATACAGTTCAAATCCTTCACTGGATTGGTTAATAATGGAGAGCATCAGAAGCATGTTATTAGTATTACATTAGTGCCGTCACCTCTGAAAATGGCATCTCAAGATAAAAGTTGAATGATATGGTAAAAAAAAACAAAAAAAAAACAGAAACAGTAACTCACTGAGGAAACAGGTTACGGCATGAAATACAAGGATTATAGAGTGTTATTTGGTAGCACATCAGATCTGCTGCTTCTGTTATCAGGACATAAGTATAAACTACACAATCATTTGAAAATAAAGGTCTATCACATTGTCCTATACATGTCTGTGCTCTCTGTTGCAGGAGGTGGAACCTAACAGTCCCAGCTTTGAGGCCGGGCTGAGAGCTGGAGATCTGATCACCCACATCAATGATGAGAGCGTGCAAAGTTTGCTACACACTCAGGTGGTGCACCTCCTCAGCTCCGGCAACATCGTCAATATCCGAGCAGTGCCTCTGGATAAGACCAGCATCAAGGAAGGCTCCAGACGAAAGGGCAACCCAGGAAAGATGGCTCGGCGCAGTCAGAAGAAACGACAGCAGAGAGAAAAAGCTCAAGACAAGAAGAAAGGCAGAAACCTCTTACGCCGATTGAGTAACAAAAAGACTGAGCCTATGTTCCCTCTTACTCACAGCCCCCATCTGCCACCTGGACGTCAGCAATTCACACCTCTGAATCGGTCATGCTCATCAGGTGATGCCATACCCCATCATGGAAAACTTGGCCGCTCACCACCGATCTCTGTCCCGTGGTCACCTGATTCCTCTCAGGCTGGATCCTCCACATCCAGCTCTCCAAGCTCTAGTGCTCCAAATTCTCCGGCCACCCAAGCCGCTGCCATGGCAACAGCTCACTTTGGCCGCCCCAGCTCCCTGCATGTGGTCAAGCACAAGAAGACAGCCAGTCTCAAATCTCCACATCGTCGCAAGTCGGTGCACAACTTCCCCCTTTCCCCCTTGGCCCGGACCCCTTCCCCTTCTGCTACTGCCACTTCCCCTGCCCGCAGCCCCTCTCCCCTCGCTTTGCCCCAGGGTCACCAGGTGGGCAGTTCTCATATGCCACAGAAGACAATCCCCTCCCACCTCAACACCCACTCCCAGCTCCATCACTCTGCCTCGGTCCCCTCATGTAAGAAAGCACTACACACCCCGTCCCCAGTCAAAGCTCAGCCCACCGCCACCCCTCCGCCAGGAAGTACCAAAGTCCCCCTCAGCCGGCCCAAGAGCTGTGAGCCTGGATCTCCAATCAAACGACGGACATCATCTCCCGAGAGGCTTCACCCAAGTGCGGCTGGTCAGCGTGTATCTGGTTCCAACTCCGGCGGTGTTCTGGACAAATTACCTCCCCCTCACAGAAAGGTCTCGTTACAGGAGAGATCATCCTCAACTTCACACCACTCAGATCCAACATGATGACTCTGCTACAGAACGGCCAGTTTCCACCTTAAAGAAAGAGGCATGTCATGTTGAGACAGACCCTAAGGGTGTGGAAAATTTCCCGAGCTTTAAGACTTGTGATCACTTTTGTTCTGTGTTGGCGCAAATATTGTGTGGCTCAAGTGTCATAATGTTGCATATTGATCCCCCGTTGGGCTCTCCCACCTTCAGTGAGCTTCTGTGTTTTCTTCATTGTACTTATCTATATAACTACAAAGAAATTATAAACAACACATGTCATTCTCTGAAAAGTGAACTTAACTTCATGCTGTGTGACTGGAGCCACCACGAGTAGTTCAGAGTTCAAAGATTCACACTAATGGGTAGTATATTTGGCATATCTATCACCTGTACATAGAACATCCATCCATCAGGAGGAGAGGAAGGAATGATTGACTGGTTTTGCTCAACTTGCATGTTGATTGTTACTTTTTTTCATCAGGCTCAGTGTTGTACATTGACAGAGGCTTGTATCATCTATAACATGGCATTTATCTTGTTTCTTTTTCTGTGATAATCAGAGACATTGTCATATATTTTTATCGCCATTGTCTTAATATCTGATACAAAACATTTGGTGCAAATTATAGGATATTGTGTAGTTGCACCAAGAGGGCGCCTTCTCATAAATGTCATACTGAAATATATACAAATGATGCTGCTCCGTACTGGAAACGAGCTTTACTTCAACTGTCAAGGAGGACTAAGTCTGAGCATCCGATGGATCACATCCAAATGAATGGACCCATTCTGAATCTCCTTGTGGTGGAGGCTTGACCATCCGGTAGTTGAAAATGCATCTTGAACAGTTTGTGAAAAAGCACCATGTCTTTTCTGTTAAATTGCAGGGAAAGTTCTCCTTACAATCTTAGATTGTCACTGTCTGCAATTTTAAGTAGTTTGCATAATAATAACCCATGTTGTATGAATTCTATCACCAATCTCAGGAAAGTGCATAAATCTAGATACACCTCTACGTGAGATCAAAATAAGTTTGAGAAGTAGTGGCTGCATTCATATGAAAGGACTTATATAAGATGCGACACAATGAAATTTGGCTCTTGTCAGATTTCAAGCATATGGAGCTGTTGGTATCACTGTGAAGGTTATTTCTATTCATTTTCCTTTCTCTCTGTGAAAATTTTTTGTTCTACATTAACCGTTTAAGCACATGGCCTTATCGGACATTTCTGCTGAAGACGCAAGGGGTTTAGAAAGAAACTTAATAAATGATAGCTATAGTCATAGAAAATGACAAATTTTACAAAGCAGGTGCACTTCAGAACACTTCCTTGCTCTGTCAAGCCGAAAACGATAACGATGGTAATGCCCCTTGACTTACTAAGCAGTTATAAAATAAAAGTCGGAACAGTGTGTTCTGAAACAACAGAGCCAGTATATCGGCTGTCAGGCGCTAAGCGGGTTAGCGGAAGTCGAGATATTGACAATTAAAGACGAAGGGGGTGACCAGTTGCTGCAGCTGAATTTAGTGAGAAAATGGCCAGCCACTTTTGTTAATCTTTTTTAAACCTTATCAGGCCATGCCACTGAATTACAATTTTTGGGCCTTTGCTCAACCTTCTTCAGCAAATTTAACTCTGAAATGGATTTTTAGATTGATATTGAAGAGTTTTGTTTAGAAAAAAAAAACTACGTTAAAAATTCATTCATTGTTGAAAACCCAAAACGATCTCTCGGATCCCCTCAGTTTGACGAGCGCCTGATTTCATTATGTCACATCTCATATGACTATACATCAGTTCTTGAGAACAAGATGAGATATCAGCATGCCATGTTTTGTATACCTCTCACTTTACTGAGTACAGAGGATGGGCTTGGGTTAGGAAAAAACCTGAAGTTCTATGTACGCCCATTTATGAGATGGCCGATGAATTGTTCATAAAGCGACATCCTCCATGATGTGAACAAAGAAGTGGAATGCACATCACTGCGGGACAATTTACAGTGATAAACAATCTTAGAGTTCACTCCCGCATGATTGCTGTGAGATTCAGAACAAAGTCCAGTGCTTGACCAGAGACCACTTTAGACTTCAGAGAAGAAGAAATAGATCTATAAATGTTTCAGCTGGACTGACATGGGCTCTGACAACTAACATTTGTGATATTGACATTGGGGAAATTTAAGCGTTTGCCAGTACGTTTGTATAGGACTCATACAGATTTGTTATTGTTGAACATGTTGTTACTTTGAGTGATAAACTCAGCTGGCCAGACTGGGGCATGAAGTACCAGACTGGGGCATGAACCACCAAACCGGGTCATGTATTACCAGACTGGGGTATGTATTAGCTCAGCATCACATCTTGACAGTTTATATCCTGATGAAATGAGAAATGCCAGAATAGAAAAAAAAAAAAAAAGATTTTCACTGGGTATGTGATTGTGAATGAAAACAATGAGAAAATGCTGAATACATGTCAATGATTCACTCAAATGAATTACAAGTTCCTTTACTAGATTGATATAGTTTTTTTTTTTTTTTTTACACTTCAAGTCAATAACTCGCAGCTATATTTTGAATCGAATTATTAAGAAATTGAGTAAGATGATTGAAAAAATGCACAGTGCAAAAAAATGTTCCGTGTATGAATTCATACATTGTAAACAGGAAAGTAAAGTTTTCTAGTTCTCAGAAATAGTATATATCTTGGAATGGAATTACACAGAAAATACTTCACAAAGATTGAAAGAAGCTCAATGTATGGTATAATTGTGTGTCTTCGAGACACCATAATGTATCGAGCCTGTATTTGAAAATGTATCAAAGAAATTGCAGCTGCTTTGGAACTGAAGGGGCAAAGAAAATTTGAACATAAGACTAATGCAGTGTGATATTTCAGACCAATTATTCTCGTGGCTGATACTTTTCTTTCAGTTCTTGCATTGAATGGGTGGGGAGCTGTTATATTAGTAATGTTTCATTGGCCTGTATAAAAGGCTCCTTCACTATCACTTTTATCTTGGTCTCTGTTGTCACCAAAATCGCATGAAATTTATTTTTATTTCTTTGCCACTGTGCTCTATTCTGTATCTTTAACCCCTTCACTACGTCGGGTTTTTGCCAATTTTTACAACACTAAATATTTGGGGTCTCGTTCCAGTTTACGCGGGGGGTTTTCAGGATTTTGTGGGTGTGTTCTTTGATTGGGTGTATAGCAGCATAACCAATGAAGCTAACTATGTAAAGTTGCATATTTTATGAAAGCTAATATAATGAACTTTCATTTTATACCAGTCAAGGCTGGATAATTTTCATTTGTAATGATAAATAAGTGGTAGCAACTGCAGTGGGCCTAGAACTACTAGATCTAGATCTAAATCTGTGTTTACAGTCCTAGTGCAGTCATGGTAGTCGCATTAGCAGTATAAAAACTAGTGTACTATGTTTCAGCACATAAAATTGAAGCGGGAACTTGTAAACTTTCTAAACAGAAGAGTTATGGCTGCTCAGAGAAAGTTTGTATGATGTATGTCCAACTGGTGAATGGGAAGGGGGGGGTTTCAGTTTCTTCTGGAATGTACATTGTACAGCCCAGCACAATAAATTGTTCACTTTGGACCGCACAGCATACGTCTGTGGGATTGAAAAAAAAAGATTCTTACTCCATTGTTGACATTACTTTGTACATTTTCAACCTCGATGCGGTGCCTGCATTTGTGGAATGGACCTAGAACTGACGTTGTATCATAGAACCTGGGGGGTTGCAGAGAGAGAGTGTGAGAAAAATATGAGGATCAGTTTGCTAGCAGGTAGGCCATAATAACAGGGGAATGGGATTGAGATATCATATTTATGGTGATCAGTACATCTGCTTTATTTAAAAGAGAAAATCCTTTTGTTCGTACATCACAGAAACAAAGATATACAGTTCTGATGGTCATTTATGTGATGGACCTTTAATTTTGATTCAGTATTTTGGAAAAAAAGAAAGAAAGAGTCATGCTTGAATAAAATTATCATATTACCCAATTTGCTACCTCTGAAGAAAATAAATGAACTATTTTGGAAATTTGAAAAAAAAAAAAAAAGTGTGTCATCATTTGGAAAAACAATAAGATTGAAAATGTGTACATATAATTGTTTAAAATGGTCTTTCATTTGTTTTGTGCATATATATAGAGCTGTAGATTGTTAAATATGTTAGCCATTTTCTATGTCCATTTAAATTTATTTCTTTAAGCCTTGTATTCTTTTCTCTCCTGTTGTTTGTTTGTTTATTTGTTTTTAAGTGTTATAGACGATACTGTTTTTTTGAGCATACACAAATATATTCATGATATGTTTGTCTCGTCTTTATGTTTGTTTGGATGTTTTGTTAAGCCGGCTTCATTGACCATTAAAACTAGAAAACAAAGATCTCAGGAAAACAAACAGATAGACATATATTTCTGGCTTGATAAATGACTCTGTGCAAGGTGGTTCTCAGTGTAAAATTTGAGGAGTGAAAATGCGTACTTACTAAAAAGATTCTAGATCACCTACACAAAGAGTTTGAGAGATGTATATAGACTGTAACTAAAAATTTCTTCCTTTTCATTTTTTTTTTTTTTTGCAAGGATTGCATGTTCACAAGGCAAGCCTTGGATGCCTATTTTTTTGTAAAATTTCAATATGAGTGCATCTGAAGTATAGTTTCGGCAGTAATAGATACAGGGAATGTCACCAAAAACTACCGATCTCATGAAGCTTGAATCTGATCATTTGATGGTATTTGCATTATGCCAGTCTTATTTTACTCTTCATTTCCTGGTTCTTTGGTTGATTTCTAGATGGTGGTTTCTTGAAGTAAGATAAAAATGGGAATAGGAAGATATGCAGTCAGGTACGGCAAATGTAGGAACTGAAACTTAGAAGAAATGGTTCTCTTGACTCCCAATTTCTGTGGAAAACATCTCTTAAATAAAGATACCGTTATTCAGTGTGTTCCTTCTCATACCATCTCTCAAGCTTTCATCCAATACGTCAACTTATTATCCAATAGGTTAACTTACCTCATGTTTTTTATCTTTTCTTTTTATTGCTGTTGTGGTTTTGTAAATTTTGAAGTGTTTTACTTATGGCAGTAAGTCTTGTTCTATTTCAGTGCCATTATGTATTCTGTATGTTAACTCAGTGCAAAGGCTTCAGAAACACAAGGCTTGAGTGTGCTGGTCGAGAGTTGCTCAGAAACAGCCCCAGGTGAAATGGTGTATATTTGCTACTTGAGCAGAGGGATTCTGTGCACTCTTCTCCATCAGTTGGTTTTGTCTGGTTGCTTTTATGCTACCTTTACTCTGATCATTTTTCTGGTGTTTTTAATTTGTGATTGTCATCTTTTTCTTTTTAGATACCATAGATATTGAGACTTTATGGTCATGACAGATGACAGTTTCCTCAGAACCATTTCTTGTAGATTTCTTTGTGTGTGTTTCTTTGCCCAAGCAGTCATCAGCTCTCTTGAAAACACCTTCAATCACGAGGAAACAGAGGCAGAATTGTCAGTTTTTCCCCAGGAAAAACTATAAAACTCAACTATACATCTTTAAAACCTGAGTCAGAAAACTAATGATGTCAGTTTATTGTAAATTCTGAAATCATGGAATGTATTGAAGCCATGTAGAACCTCTTCCCCATCTCCATCAATGTAAGTCTCTTGAATTTTGTATTTCATTTATAACTGATTGTAAGCGCTTCTGCTTAGATCAGTCAATGAGATACCCTTGACAGGTCCTATCTTTTTCATACTACTAAACGATTATTAAAATTATATATTTTTTTTATGTGCTTTTTTATCTTCATTCATATTACAGTTATTAAAGTATGAAGTTCTGTAAAGCCAGTATTGAAAGTATTAGATACTATTTGCAAGGCTGAGTCTATTTACACGACTAGTCTCAGTACGTTATTCATGATAACAGAAAAATCACGAATGCTGTCTCATGTGTCGGCAAACAAAGAAAATCCTCTCCCCTACACGCCAGTTCTTTTTTTTTCCTAATGATTAAACTGGACTAGGCCAACCCCGCTGGCTTAACCTGCTGGGACCCTTGACCATGATTGACAAGTGTTCAGGATTGACCCAGTCGCACAGATAGACACTTCCTGTTTGCAATGTTGATTTCTTCTCTGTGGGTTGTCACTATGAAGTTCTGATGAAGCCTGTCTGTCATGTTAGTTCTGTTCATGCCTTCATTTATCCATCTCTAGTGTCATTCACACTGTCCACTATCTTATGTGTACAATGACGAGACATCACCAATGTTTTTTTGCTGCTGAATTGAATTTACAAGTTGCCAAAAGATTCTGTGCTATTTATTGAGTGTTGTAGCCACATCAGCTTTCCTTTTTGTCATCTCTGCACTTCTTGATTGTTCTGGATCCATCACTCCCATTGTTTATGCTGCAGTTTAAGGATTTGATTGCATTCCAGGTGAACCAAGAGACAGATCAAAATAACTAACAAGATAACTAACAATGAGGAATATACGCTTCTAGCGAGAGACAGCATCTACTTAGAAGACAACCGGAATTTAATTTGAAAGATTTATTTCCATTCCTTACTACTGACACAGATAAAGATTAGTTCGAAGAGAATGATAAGACGAATAGAAGAGTAAATGAGCATTTTCAGAATATTTCTTGCTCTCTCCATCCACTAAGAGAGACTGGGTATAACTTGATGTTGAAACTACAAAGTGCTTGCCAATTCTAAATGTCATTTAGTGTTATGATTGACAGTTTGAAATGTACTGATATCATGATCTTTGAATAGGTTTGATATCTTCAGCAAGTTGGCATCATGAATGGCACTGTGAATCACCAGTCGTAATATGTAACTGCAGGTTTCTATTGCACAAGCTCAGCCAGTCTCGGGAAATGGTATTTAAGCTAACCCAGTTAGTCACAGAAGCAAGTTAATAAGGCTTATCATGTCCTTGTGCTCAAAGTAGGCCTACTTTACAATCTACAGAGAAGTATTTTCCACTGTCACAAGCAGGTATGCCAAAAAGAAAATAAACAATTTTAGGATCATTTTCCTAGTTTATAACAATAGTGACATATAGGCCTATCTCTTGAATAGTTGCCCTAGAACATGGCAAATTAGATTTTGATAACCCACTGATCTCATGTTACTGTGCTGCGTGCATGAATGCAAGATGTTTATTCCTCTGTTATACAGTCACTTGTATTCTACAGGATCACTCAGTTATATAAAGTAATTAGAATTTTTCACTTGTCACAGATCGTATAAAAATTGTAAAGATCTGTGCATTAGTATTTAATAAAGGATTGTTTTTTTGTTTTTTTTTAATCGGTAGCTTTATAAATTATTGTGCTATGGCAGAGCATATCTCTCTTCTGTTTTTTTTGCACATCACTGGAAAGTGAGATATTGTAGGGATAACAAGTCTTCAAAGAATAAAGGCCAGTCTTATGCATAGGAACTAAACTTACTTTTCTCACCCAATTGAAGCCTGTCTGAGATATCTGAATAGTTATTTCCTGTATGAAACTGTCCAACCCTCGGCTTTTTGTATCATCCAATACACCTAATCTCTGGAGCATTTTGTTTGTTTCTTTTGTTCAGAAACAAATGTTATAGTTGTTGTAGGCTCCTGAATGGAGTCTGATATCATCACTGATAAATATGCTTATGTCAGATGGTGTTCTGTATATCATATACTTCTTGCTGAGCCCAAAGATTCAATATTGTCAGTGTCCCAATAAAAACACTTAACTCTACATTAATAAAAATTGAAACTGATATGCAAGTCCATTTTATCAATCTTTGCTGGAAAATTATCCAATAAATTCTGTAACATTAGTGACCTAAGTCTACATTCCTAGGTTTTGACTTCTCTTGTACCGATGTGTAGATTATTACATAAACAAATTTCAAATCATATTTTTTTTTTTTTTTTTGCTTCTCCTGTTAAAAATGTTCTAATAGAGTTAAGTGTTTTTCTAAAGACATTGACGAAACAATCTAAGAACTGACAGAGGATAAGGGTCTGACTTATTGCTTCTGTTATCCCTACCTTCCTCCTACACCCCCCCCCCCCCAATCCTGTTACTACTCATATCCCAACCTAATGTATAATAAATGTATGTTCAGCCATTTCAGTGCTCAACAAATTCTTAAGATCCTATCGAAGGGGAGAATGACGGATGATTTGGTTTGGTTCAGCTTTACTGCTTCTGTTTTTATCCCAGTCTCCC
>JBCAUA010100893.1:0-10256 GCA_038406235.1 Peronia verruculata
TAGTTGTAGTAGTAGTGGTAGAAGAAGTAGTAGTAGTAGTAGTAGTAGTAGTAGTAGTACCAGTAGAATTAGTAGTAATAATAGTAGAAGTAGTAGTAGTAGTAGTAGTAATAGTAGTAGTTGTTGTAGTAGTAATAGCACTAGTAATGTATTAATAATAGTAGTGCCAGTAGTTGTTGCAGTAGTAGTAATAGTAATAGAAGTAGTAGTAATAGTAGTGGTGATTGTTCTTTTTTTTTTTGTGTATAAATGTTCTTCTTCTGAATATATTCTTTCTGTCCATCCTTCTATTTTTCTATGCTAACCATCAATATTTTCTTTGTCTTTCAGTCTATCTTCATCTTTCTTCTCATTCTTCATGCTCAGTCTTCTGTCCATTCTCATTCTTCTTCTGTTCTTTCTGTATTAAAAACTCTTCCCTACTTCGCTCTGTCCATCTGCACACATCCTTCTTCCATCAGTCTATTTCCACATCCCCCCCCAGCCCCCCTACCACCGGGTTTGGCACAATATAGCCGTTATTGTTCTGATGTGCCTTCAAACCCCAAAACAAACAAACAAACAAACATCCTCCCCCTCCTTCTATCGTCATTCGCCCCTCATTTTATCTGTCCATCTTCATATGTCCATTCTTCCCTCCGTCCGTTTTACATGTCTTTTCCTTCGTCTGTCCATCTTCATTCTCCTCTTCTGTCATCTTTCTATATTGTCCCATTCCCTCTGTCTGACTTCATCCTTCCCTTTTTCCGTCTGTCCATCTTCACACTTCTGTTCTTCCCTCGGTCCTTTTAACATTTCCCTTGCTCCACCTGTCCATCTTCATTCTTCCCTTCTTCCATCTGTGTATCTTTGCACTTCTCTTATTCACTCTGTCTATTTTCATTTTCCCCCTCTTATGCCTGTCCATTTTCAAACTTCCCTTCCTCTGACGGCCTATCTAAACTTCACATGCTCTCTCAGTACATCTTTATTTTTCGCTTCTTACTAGGGGAGACATCTCTTCTCTCTCTCCTTGCTCCTGTCTTCTGTCCCGCTTTCTTTTCTCTCTTCTTCTTGACGTGTAAACATATCTTATCATGTCTGACACAGTATAGCCGCAATCGTTCTGATGTGTCGTTTAACTTCAACACAAACGAACAATCATTAATCTTATCTTCTACATCTTTAAAATCTTCTATTTCACTTTTCTAGCGCTATTTTTTTCATGTTCTCTCTTTTATCTTTCAACCTCTCGTCCACTCGATATACCCTTGGTGTCCTTTAAACCTGTGCTATTACCTTCTTTTTAACCTTTCACTCCTAAGAGTTTAGGGTTGTATCGGCTTTGAGTAGCTGTAAACGTTTTTAGTGAGAAGAACTTTTGTGGGCAGAAAGTTGGAATTTGAAAATTTTGTCCAAACACTAGCGTCTATGCTTACTCTATCTAATATTCAACAATGAAAGGTTCTTAACGTCTTCGAGAAAGCTAGACTAGATTTGTGTGGGAGAAAATTTCCGAAATTAAAAAATTTGTACATGTAGGTCTGTTACTCCTTTAACATTAAAACACTGTATAGACTTAGAATAGAGATTCTGGGAAGATCTAAAATTGCCACACTCATTTCGTGAAGATAACACCGATTTCTTTCTTTCTTTCTTTCTTTCTTTCTTTCTTTCTTCCTTTCTTTCTTTCTTTCTTTCTTTCTTTCTTTCTTTTATATTAATAGAATGGCTAAAATTGCTCTCTATAAAAAAAAAACAACATCGCTGAATGCCCTACAAATTACAAGGAGTTGGCAGTTATAAACAATCCACCGTTCTCAAACCTAAAACTGCACAGCCTTCATGTAAATAATAATTATGCAAACATAAACGGTACATAAGTCAGTTCAGATCTACCGAAATAAACCTTATTGGACACACTTCACACACACACAAATACACGCGCGCGCGCCGGCACACACACACACACACACACACACACACATACACACACACACACTTACACACACAAACACACACACAAGCTTAATTAACCCTAGAAGTGTCAAGGGGTCGATCTGAACAAGAACTGACCCTTTATTCTATACAGTAAAATTTACTTTTATACATCATACTGGGTAACAATAACATGACATGATCTGAAATCACCTTAACCATACATTGTCATCCTCTAAATGTAAGTTTTAATATCATCATAGAAACACGAACACTTGGACAACTTTGTATTGACATTTCTAGGGTTAATATTATGTTCTACGGAAATCAAAAGTTCTGAGATAAGTCTATCGTTTCGTCTACGGCGCAAGGGCAGCAACCAAAGAAATGGTACAAACAAAACCGTTAACGGATACAAACCTGTGTTACATAGTCTGTATTGTGATAATACTGGATTCTTGCTCTTTGTAAACCAGAATTTTAACACTATTCATGTCATAGTACCAATGGAAAGTAAAATATATTTTTGAAAGTCGAAAATGCACAGAACTACCTTAAAAATATTCTCTTTTCTTTCTTTCTTTCTTTCTTTCTTTCTTTCTTTCTTTCTTTCTTTCTTTTTTTCTTTCTTTCTTTCTTTCCTTCTTTCTTTCTCTTTTCTTTGTTTTTTGTTTGTTTGTTTGTTTCTTTCTTTCTTTCATTCTTTCTTTTTGCCTTACTTTCTGCCTACTCTTCTTTTTTCCTGCCTACTTTCTGTTTATCTCTCTTTTTGTCTTACTCACCGTCTCTCTTTTTGTCTATCTTTCTTTCTTTCTTCCTTTTTTCTAATTTCCCCTTTTCTTTCTGTTTTTTTTTTTCGCTTGCTTGTTTGTTTGCTTGTTTGTTTGTTTCTTTGTTTCCTTTATTTATTCATTTGTTAATTTTTTTTTTTGTTTTGTTTTAATCGCTATCGTATTTTCTGCCAATTCGTGTCTCGAAAGAGGGTAAAAGGACATAAAAAGCTTCAAAAAGGTGCAAGCAGATTTTCTTAAACCAGTTGGAAATGTTTTATGACCTTTACATTGAAAATTTAAAAAAAGAAGGAAAATGTTATCATTCATCCTTATCTTTATGACCCATAATATTCCTCTACTTGAGTGAGCAGAATCGCTCTGTGAATGATCCATTTATTATAACGAGGCCACAAATTCTCTTGCGTGTCTTAGGTCGAATAGACCCATATTTTAGAATCTAGACCATCAACCTGAAAGTATCTTTGAGATATCAGTCACTGGCCACACGGCAAATCCCATGTTTACATCTAGCCTTTTTTAGTGTCTTCCCTTTACAATTTCGGATCATTCAGTATTTATATAGATCATTTGACATACCTTTTTACCCATAGACGTATTCTACCCACAACATCATCGTCACCATCGCCTTTTTCACCCTGTATCAGGGTATAGGCCACGAACAACAGACTACCAATTTTTCCTGTCCTGGGCACTTTTCACTGCATCTTGCCATTGCAGCCCTCCTCTCTTCAGACCATCCTCCATGAGTCTTCTCCAAGTACAATTCACATTGTACATTAATTTAATGCCTTGCCCCACCTCCTCGCTTCCCTAATTACTTTATCCTTTATTCAGACTAACTTTTTCTTCCATATTCACACCCCCTCCCCCTGTTACTCACACGTACCTCATAGCACTACTGTATGCCCTTGAATGTTTTTTCTTCTTAACTTTCTATTATCCACATTTACAAATTTGAATTAATGGCTCGCCCTCCCCCCCCCCCCCTTACTTTCCCGACCCTCTCCTCCTCCTGTCTCCCCCAACTTCTTTCCTTCTTTATACATCCCTTTATCTCTACCTCCTTCGCCCCCCCTCCCCTTCATCCGCCATAAATCTGAGACCCCTTTTCAAAGCCAAACACATTATAGAGAGTCATCAGCTGTGAGCACTGAGCGAGGGCTGAACAATATTGAAAGTGTCCCCCAACTACTCTGGTCCCCATAGACCAACTCATTACCCAGGCCTCGTTTGTCATCAGAGCCTAGCCAGACCAGCTGCCTTTGTTGGGCGATGACTGAATTGTTTACCTTGTATACCTGGCCTGGGGGGTAGGGGGTGGGGTGGGGAGTAATGAATAATTATGAGAGACAATGAGAGAGAGAGAGAGATAGAGAGAGAGAGAGATAGAGACAGACTTTCAATTAGACAGACAGACGATAGACAGGCAGGCAGACAGACAGAAACACAGAAAGACAGTCAGATAGACAGCGATACGGAGAGAGGATAATGACAGAGAGACAGAGTGAATTAAACAAGTCAAAAGCGGAGGGGAGTGAAAGAAAGAGAAACGGGGAAGGGGAGGGTGAATGACAGAAACATAAAGAAAACGAGAGAGAGAGAGACAGAAAAAAAGAAAGACAGAAGGACAAAGAAATAACAAAAGAAAGCAAGCAAGAAAGAATGAGATAGAAATTTACAGTAAATGAAATGTTCAAGCATCAAGGAGTAATGACTTATGAATTTATTTCAACTTTCACCCCTTTCAGCTCTTTCTACATTCTTCTACTATTTACACTAAACACACACAGCAAACCGACGGATAGCGCGCATAGTTTGTGAACATTGAACTAGACACCGCCCAACAGAGGCAGCTGTTTTCCCCAGTACTCGATGGGGGCGAGTCAGGCACACTTCATAAGCTTATGAAATATCGGGCTATCTATCATGTCCATCAAATTAAATGTAGTGGGAGCTGAACAGTCAGTCCTCTTGTAAAAATCACTGGATTTATCTTTGTCTGACGTTTTGATCTATACAATTCTGTATATTTCAGAAGGCTACTGCATGGAACTTCAATTCGTGCCGCAAAAAAGCCCCTCAAGCCATTCTGTTTCGAGTCATTAAAAAAAAAAAAAAAATCGGATTGTTGAGATTATTTTGTAGAGGTAGGGTTTAAAAAAATGAGAGAGAGAGAGAGAGAGAGAGAGAGAGAGAGAGAGAGAGAGAGAGAGTCAAGGATCTGGTTAGAGAAAGTGGGAACGGAGGGAGAGGAGAGTATAGAGAAGGAGGGGTGGGGAAGGGGGGGGGGGATAATTTATATTTTCATACAACAAAATCGTTGACAAGCTACCCACTATCGGCAGGCCTATTAACTTGGCCTGCCAGAACTGAAACGAAAAGCAATCGATATTTGCCGGTGGAGCAATGGGCAATCAGTGTAGCCGAATCTGAGTCATAAAAATAACGTAATAACAGAGATTCTGGGCGGACAATAGAAATTATGGGGTAACCGACTACCACTACTACCACTAGGCTAGAACTACCTTGGCGACGAGACAAAGGGTTTGAGAGGAGAATCGGTCTGACAATGACGGGGTAGCTGGACAAAGAAAAAGGACGGGCTAGTTGTCGAAACGAGTCAGAAATAGCCGAGGTTTTCGTCATTGACCCGTTATAAACACATTTTCGTGCATACGAAGGCAGTTCTAAGTGAGTGCATATAATAACAATCTTACTGAAGTAAAATACAAGACATTCACATGCTATTTTAAGCAGGGATAATTGCGTGATGAAAAGGATAATCATAAAACTAAAACTGGAAATAGCTATTTACTTTACGTTCTTTCAGTCAATTGCGGACAGCTGTTTCGTTCTAACTATTATTTAATGTACCGGTACATGAGTCTACAAATTTGAAGGATAAGGAAAGGGAGAGATAAAGACAAGCACGGAGAGAGAGAGAGAGAGAGAGAGAGAGAGAGAGAGAGAGAGAGAGAGAGAGAGAGAGAGAAAATAAGAAAGACAGAGAGAAAAAAAGATAGAGATCATATTCCCTACAATGAGCGCTAAAATTGTAATAACAATTACACAAAGATTTAAGAATATATTCATGCATAATGTATAGAGACTGATAAATCGACATCTTGTAGATCTTTATGATAATAGATGTAATATTATTATAGCAGCCCGAAGATTAACCTCGCAGTGAGTAGCCTATTTGAATGGGTGAGTAAATGTATGACAAAGAATGCGTGCGTGAGAACGCATGAAGGGATTGTACACGCATGAATGAGTGAGTGGTATGAGGTGCGGCAGGCCAGTCTTGCTCACGATATCCCGTCCAGAGGCTCAGAAAGAAACACCCTGATCAGTCAGTCAATCGCTTAATGAATCACTCACTCAAACACACTCAGCGCGCGCATACATACACACACACTCATGGGCTGACATGTTCGAAGACACACTATAACAGGTGAGTGAGAAATGAAATCATGCGAATCAGCGATAGAGAATTTCCGCTAATAAGGAGCTGGTCTAGCTGGACCCGAGCCAAAGAGATAAGAATTATATTTTCATGTCATTAGATCACAATAAACTTTATTTTCACACAGCGGCAGGACTGTGAATTTAACCCTAAACGTGTTGATGGATCGGTCTGATTAAAACCTGCATTTTTTTTTTTTCAGTGATCGAACTTCTGGCTTCTTGAATGGTGTGATCGACGTGTGAATATATTTCAAAGATTCCATATTACTGTGTAGGTTCTGCACGTGAAAGAACCCTCGGCAGTTAAAAATCGGATGAAGATTCAAAAAACGGGGCGGCACAAATTGCCGAGATAATCATACTTTTCTTTGAATAACAGGCTTCATTATGCAATTTAAAAAAAAAAAAAAAAACCTCCCGTCCAGATAACATACAGTACACACGGGACGTAAGCTTATTACATCTAGATCTATATAATCTTAAAGACACACTGTTTTCCCTTATGAATTGTAATGTCAAACTATTGAAGTCCTGAAAAACCATCAGTTTCTACCCTGCATTTGTACTTTCAGGGTTAAATAAAATAGAGAAGCCATAGAAAAAAAAAAAAAAAAAGTGTATAAAATATCCGTCTTTCTGAACTCTCTTCTGAACGGCTCCGAACACGAAACAAAGGAACGGAAAGAGAAAAATAATTTCAGAACTAATGAGACAGAGGAGATCGAAGCCGACGAGGAAGAACAAAACCCATCAAAAATAAATAAGGAAGAAAGAAGAAAACAAGCCTGACTTAATGACAAAACACATTATGACTAACACGCCCTCGAACACACAGCTCAGCTTTATTGATTTATGATCAAACTCTGTGAAAATGAGTTATGACTAAAACCGAAAAGGAACGATGGTGCCTCGAACTGTTCTTATGACGAGGGCTCTAGGCATCCATGCAAGTACACGGTGAGATGAAGGCCTTCGAATGAAGTTGCGTTATGAATGTGATCATAATATTGTAACGAAGATCTATTTTAAGCACTCATATTATTATGAACGCGACATGAATGTTTTTGAAAAGTACTGATAAGCTGAGAGCTCAGTGCAGAGAAGTTCCTATGTACGGCAACATTTTTGTTTGTTTGTTTCTTTCTTTGAGACATAACCAGGAGCGATTTTCTAATAGATTTTAATTCATTGAGTGATCCACTTAATTAATTATTAATTGTGTATCTAAAATTTGGGTTTTGGTGCTCTTTTTTGGCTCCTCGTGGACTTGCAATTAAGATAAAGAAATATTAAATTATACGGACGCCTTTACAAAGTCTGTCATATTGTTACTTGGATAGGCTATATTCTGCATCGGAGCCCTTTCGGGGTACTTTATCTTTGGTCGAGATAAATCTACGGGCTCTGAATCGCATCTGACAGGAGCACGGTTGACATGAATTGGTCGTTGATTTACGTGTATCACAGCTGGAGATAAATAAGCTCTCCTAACTCTTTGATAGAGCCCGGGAGTCCGTGATGACAGAGGAAAACATTTTAAGTGCAAGTTCAAAATCCAAACTACATGTACATGTATCTCGCTTAGCATGAAGCATTCCAAAAGTATGCGTAATTTTGAATTCATAAAGTGTACACAAGGTGAATAAGAGAAAAAGAAAGAAAGAAAAAAAAAAAAGAAAGAAAAAAAGAATGAGAGAAAGAAAGAAATATAGAAAAGAAGGAAAGAAATATTTATTCTAGAGCTGCCGCATTCATTAGCTATAATCAAATGGAATGCTGCAGCAACGTGAATTTACCTTTGCTTTATTATTCAATATATAGAAATATGATAAGAATACGGATATTCCAATGTAGAAAAAACGGGAGTGAGTGTGGATATTATATTTTACGTGCAAACAAACAAACAACAATAACAACAATGTCTTTTACCAGGCAGCTACAAGATAGCAGTACGGAGTACATGTATTTATTTTCCGAGACACCAAACAACTATTATGTTTATTTGTTTGTTTGTGTAATAAACACATCCGCACGATCACGGCTATACTGTGCCAAACACGGTAAGACGTTTACACCTCAAGAAGAAGAGAGGAAAGAGAGCGGGGCAGAAGACAGGAGCAAGGAGAGATAGAAAAGATGTCATCCCTGGAATGTCGAGGATGGCATTCCATGGGAGACATACCACCGATGGTGGGCTTTCACCGCCTACAGGTGGGAGCAGGGAACCTACTTATATATCCCAGGCCCCCTCGGGACTTCTAATATGTTTCTGATGTGATGCTGTTGGAAACGAGAGAGAAAGAGAGAATGAGAATGAGAGAGAGAGAGAGAGAGAGAGAGAAGACGCTATGAATCTGAATATATAAATACAAAAAAACTATATACCTACAAAATCAATTGTAGGTTCTAATCTAAGAGCTATTGCTGGCCCTGATACTCCTTAAACCAGAACAATCAAATAGCAGTTTGGGGGATATATTTAGCCATGCCGAGAGAGTACGAGCGTGGAAACTAGATCTGACAAATATAATTCAAAACTAGTCTGTCAAGTTGCTAGCTTGGGAATCATAAAATCATTAAATTGTGACCCGTGACCTAGAAGTGAAAGCTATTATTAGTTCTTATACATCAGTATTCGGGTCTTGCACGTCACAAAACTTGCGTCTTACGAAACACAGCATTCTTTGGCATTTTCATAGCGTATAGCATCTTATTATCCCCCCACGGGGCCCGGGCGATATATAAATAGGTTCTTTGTTTCCACCTGCAGGCGGTGAAAGCCCGCAGTCGGTGGGATGTCTCCCATGGAATGCTATCCTCGGCGTCCCAGAAATGACATCTTTTCTCTCTCTCTCTTTGCTCCTGTCTTATGTCCCGTTCTCGTTTCTCTCTTCTTCTTTACGTTTAAACGTATCTCACCGTGTTTGGCACAATATAGCAGTAATTGTGCTAACGTGCCGTTAAAGCCCAACACAAGCAAAACAAACATCTTATTATGTAGATAATCTAGGAATATAGACAGTTAAGCTTATTGGCAAGACGAGTGACGGAGAGAGATTCATGCTTAAAGTTAAGATTCTCTTGTGGCGCTTTGAGGAAAACAACAAAAAGAGCACAGCAGAAGAAAACAAACAATGACAAAAAAAAATGAAAGACGGAGGTAAGGAGAAGATAAACAAAGAGAAAAAGAGAAGTAAGAAAGACAGAAAGACAAAAAGAAGGAAAGACAAAGAAGAAAGAAGAGAATCACAGGAAGAAAGAGAGAATGAAAGAAAAAGAGAATGAAAGAAAGAGAGAAAGAAAGAAAGAGAAAAAGAAAGAAAGAAAAATAGAAAGAAAGAAAGAAAGAAAGAAAAAAGAAAGAAAAAAAGAAAGAAAGAAAGAAGAAGGAAGATACGTTACGTTCTATAAACGTCTTTCAACCTGATGGAGGTTATCTCGAGAAAGGAAGATAGAAAGATAGAAAGAAAGAATAAAAAAGGGAAGAAAAGAAAGACAAAAGAGAAAAGAAGAAGAGAAAGAGAAAAAGAGAAAGCGGGATGGAGAACAGACAGATAAGTAGAGAGAAAGACAGAGAAGTGAGCAGAAAGAGAGAGAGAGAGAGAAAAAAAAAAGAAGAATGTGAATACGTACATGCAGAAGATCTTGAGGAGGAATAAGAGGCGCGTCCGCCGGAGTTAAATAACAGATTCAAGGGCCACTTATCTTTCAAAGTAATAATTAATTGCTCTTTTCAAACTTCTGGTCACATTAAAAAAAGAAATAATAATAGAAAGCACGTATCTTTTTTTGCCTCTTTATTGCCGCGTGAGTAACGTATGATTACAAAGAGCAGATAGGCCTGCCTTGGCTTCGTCTCATTTTCTAACCGCAGCAAGCAAACAAATAAACAAACACGAAGAAAAAAAAAGCGAAGAAAAATACCATAATAGTAGAAGAAAAAGGAAGATTAAACGGGGAATGTTACTAGATAAAGAGGGGAGTCTCTCTCTCTCTCTCTCACACACACACAAACACACACACACACACACACACACACACACACACACACACACACACACACACACACACACACAC
>JBCAUA010100904.1:0-10255 GCA_038406235.1 Peronia verruculata
TCCCTCCTATTCCACAGTGAAGATGTTTCTCTTCCACATGGAAACTGCCATTGTAACGATTGCCTCGCTATAAGACCATACGTGCCTGAGGACTTTGATCCAAGCAAACCTATTGTTGTAGAAGAGGAAGACAGCGGTGCCTCGTCCACATCTACTGTCTCCTTCCTGTCTGATCTGTCTTATGTGTAAGTGTAACATCACTGTTCACTCTTGTGTTCCATAACCATCAAGGCGCTGTGGATCGGGGGGTCTTCCTGGCTCCCCCCCCCCCGCCCCCTCCCCCCATATTCCTCTAGATGAAAACCTTGAAAGTTTGAATCCTTTCGTGGAGGATGGGGAGGGGGACGGGGGCGAGTGACAAAGAGGAAGAACCTATTTACTATTTCCAGTGACTCAAGGGTTTAATGACTTCTTGTGTAATGAGGAATCTACGTATTGGTAGGGAAATCTGGTAACATAGTGGTATCATTGAAGATTTTTGTTGTTATTGTTTGTTTTTTTTAATTTGTAGAATAGGTTCAGTTATAGGCCAGTAGATACAATTCACTTTTCTTTTTTTTTTTTTTTCTGCCTTGCTAAATCATTGAGACACATTTAAAATCTACCGTCGCAGCAACATTTGACAAGTGTTAATACTGAGTTTTTTGAATGGGTATGGTATGTAAGAGACATTTTACTACTACATTATTGAAGATTTTTGCCATGCTGAACAAAGAGTCAGGCATAAAGAATAACATGTCATATCAGAGTTTGAAAAGGCTTTGAGAAAGGAATATATTCAAGTGGGCATGCCATAATTATGTTGTTGACATTGTCATCAAGAAAATGCTGATACTCTTTGAAATATTAGACACTTTTAGAATCAGACTGGTACCTTGGTAACGTTTGGAAAATTTTGCTATGGATAATATTAAGTGCCTGAACATTATTATTGTTCATGGAGTCGCTATCAAGAAATTATTAAAAAATGTGTTAATACTGTAGCTTTTTCGATTGATATGCCATATGTTCAAAATCACATCTACTGTAATCTCATTCAAATTTTATACTACGTTAGACTATTCTGCCACTTTTACTATCAGCTATCTTAGCAAAGCTTGAAAAATTGGAAATGTGAAAACACTAAATAGATTTACCATATTATTTTGTCTATTGTTTAGTAGATCTGCCAAGTTCACAAAGATTTTTAATTTATAATGGTGATTAAATCATTCGCCATTAAACAATAATATTTGCTGTGGATCTAGTGTACTAATAAAATACTTGTAGTTCATATGAATTACCGTAGTGGTCACATTTTTTATCATATTAATTTCTTCTTGTTGGTTGTTCATTTTCAGCGAGGATGTTGTCTATCTCACTGATCAGGAAAAAGATAGGTATGTTGTTTTACCTACATGTTTCCTACATTCCTTCATTCCACTAATTCTATCTTCATTACTTTTTTCTTCATTCATTGATATCTCTCGGCATTCCTCTCTTCCTCCCTTTTCAGTCCTTTTGTCTTTTCTTCATTCTTTGCGCTCCCCCTCCCTTAGCTTATCATTATTTGTTTATTCAAACATTCATAGTGCACACGAGTGATTGACTGAAAGGTTATAAATTAATCTATTCGTTCTTCATAACTGACTAAACGACTCATTCACTTATTTACCCACTCACTCACTCACTCACTCATTCACTCACTCACTCACTCACTCACTCACTCACTCACTCACTCAATCACTCACTCACTCACTCACTCACTCACTCACTCACTCACTCACTCACTCACTCACTCACTCACTCACTCACTCACTCAATCAATCAATCAATCATTAATTCTTGTTTTCTCCCTCCTATTCCACAGTGAAGATGCTTCTCTACCACATGGAAACTGTCCCTGTAACGAATGCTTAGCTTTTAGACCTTACGTGCCTGAGGACTTTGATCCAAGCAGACCTATTGTGGTAGGAAAGGAAGACAGCAGTGCCTCGTCTACATCTACTGTGCCCTTCCTGTCTGATCAGTCCTATGTGTAAGTACAACTTCACTGTTCATTCATGTGTTCCATAGCCATAACGTTAGCCATAACCGTTAGCCATAGCCATGAAGATGCTGTACCTCAGGGGTCAGGCGTCTACTTCTCTATGAAAAAGCTTTCAGCTAAAGTCCTGAAAGGGAAGGGGGAGGGGTTCGAATTTGAAAGATAAGGAATCTGTTTACTTTTTTCTGTGAGTAACTGGTCGGATAGCTTCTTGGGTATGGATGTCCGACGTCTAACCGTTTCGGTTGAAATGATTATTTCTACGTTTCTTATGACGTTAAGCCTATTAAAGAACCCTTGGCAGTTAAAAAGAAAACGGGAGACGACCCTGTCACTGTGTCAGGATAAAATCTTCAAATTCCGAGTTGATCCCCCCCAAAAATAATATTTTCTTATGGCCATACTGGACCAACTGAGCTAATCTTTCTGTTTCGTTTTAGGATTGAACTACAACTTACATAAGAGAATTAAAATTAATTATTCCCATAATCCTGCGGGTCTTCACCTGTTTGGACACACAAAGGGAATGTGATGTTAACAAAGTAATTTGTTAGTTCTGTAGTTATTTCAATTGATATACCAATTTATTAAGCTTATGTTCATTTCATATCTACTGTGATCTCATTGAACTTTTATACCATGTTACACCATTCTGACACACTAAGACCCAGCTATCTTGGCAAAGTTTGAAAATTGAAAATTTATTGACAAACCTAAAAGGATTTACCTTATTTTTTTTTATTTCTTATTTATTTATTACATGTATTATTATTATTATTATTTTTTTTTTTTGGCCTGTTGCTTTTTTTGTTGTTGTTGTTGTTGTTGTTTTTTATCTGTGAAGTTCACAAAGATTTTTATATTTTAATGATGAGTCAATCATTTACCATAATAACGAAATCTTTGCAGTCGACCTGGTGCAATATTAAGATGCTTTTAGTGCATGTGAATTACCTAAGTGGTCATATCTTTATCATAATTAATTTTTTCTTTCTGGTTCTTGTTCATTTTCAGCGAGGACGTTGTCTATCTCACTGATCAGGAAAAAGACAGGTATGTTGTTTTACCTGTATGTTTCCTGTATTCCTTCTTTTTTTCTACCTTTTTTTTTTCATTTCTCTTTTTCTTCCTGCTTTGATTCTTCCCGGTATTCCTCTCCTCCATTCTCCGTCCTTTTGTCCCCCCCCTCCCTTCTTCAGTCTTCGTTCCGGTCCCCTCCTAAGCTTATCACTATTTATTCATTTATTCGAGAATTAATTATTCAGCACACGAATGATTGACTGAATGGTTATAAATTCACCTATTCATTCTTCATGACTGACTGACCGACTAACTTACTTTTTTTTACCTATCCACTCACTCAGTCATTTACTCACTCAGTCACTCACTTAGTTACTCACTCAGTAATTCAGCCAGTCAGTCAGTCAGTAAGTCTCTCACTCACTCACTCACTCACTCACTCACTCACTCACTCACTCACTCAATCACTCATTCGCTCAATTACTCACTCACTCACTCACTCACTCACTCACTCACTCACTCACTCACTCACTCACTCACTCACTCACTCATTCGCTCATTCACTCACACACTCACTCACTCACTCACTCACACACTCACACACTCATTCACCCACTCACTCACTCACTCCCACACACACTCACACACACACACACACACACACACACACACACACCAACACCAATGTCTCAGTGACAATGAATGGGCATTTTGGCAGTGTTGAAAATCTAGGTCACTCTCAAAACCTAAAAAAAAAAAAAAAGGAAATAAAATAGAATTGTGTGGCTCCATTCAAAATCACTGTGATCTCTCTCTCTCTCTCTCTCTCTCTCTCTCTCACACACACACACATACACGCACACACACACACTAAGCTTCCCTCTTTCTCTTGAGATACGGGATGAGACATGAGTCAGATGGGCTTTCATTAAAAAAAAAAAAAATGAATCATAATAATGAATTGACACTCAATATTTTTTTTTTAAGTATTTCAATAACAAAATTAACTTTTTTTTTTCTTTCTAGAATTAAAAAAGAAGTGAAAACTTTGAAAGGAAATTGTTCACCGTTAATGAGGTGCATTGACCTGATAAAGACACGTACTTGACCATGTAGAAGGTTCAGAGGTCGAAGGTAAAACGGATGCTAATCTCCGGGGTCATGAGGCGCGATCTGGGGTCTGTTGGGATTGGCTTTCTGTTTGGTTTAGGATCAGCGCCAAAAGATAGGATTGCAAACATTCCAGAACCAAGACGATTGTGCAAGCAATGTTGGGATGGGTTGCAGAAAAGCTTTCAATTTTATATATATATAAAAATAAAATAAAATAAAATAAAATAATAATAAAATAAAATAATACACCAAAAACAAAGAAACAAATAAAAAGTATTTGCTGTTTGATGCTTTAATGCTCATATAGGTTGGTGCAAAAATCTTTTTTTTTTTAGTTCTGGTAATTATCAATATTTCAAGTATGTCCATTTTGTTTTCAGTGAAAAACTTGTTGGCCAGTTTGCAAAAGTACATATCATCATTACAGCAAGACGGAAAGAAGAAACTATAGTCGCCATTGTGTTGTAACTATAAATAGCCCAATGCCACGTAATTCTTTTAAATTCTTTTTAAACTTGATCATAATTTTAGTTAGGTACATCTGTCATTCAAAGTGATTTATAGCAGCGAAATGTGGGAGATTAGATTTGGAGGACTGGGATGAGCAGAGAGGAAGAAGATCCCGCAAATTTTTAAATGTTTTCTTGCTGTCCCTAGCGTTCCACTACAGTAATTAATTACTATCTCACTATCCTTGAAAAAAAAAAAAGAGAACTTTATTTAAGACCTGTTTGAAAATATCCATGGAGTACGGTATGACAACTAGGGCTGAATATCCCTTAGTCTATATTTTGCAATGGTCCATGATCAGATTGGCCTAGCAATTCTAAGTCTTTCAGGTTGAAGGCTGAGTGGAAGATTAACACTATGGGCAGAATATGAGGAAGTCATACAACTCTTGAGAGACAGACCAATGTTATCTCTAAGTCCACAAGTTATATCGTTGTTTTATCTATAAAATCTGGTTAAGTGGAAGTCTCTGGTCTTTGTCCTCTATCGTGGAAAGGATGAGTACGGGACGATGAAGATGCCGATGATGAACCAAAATGAGTGGAACACTGGAGGAATGAATATTTGCATTTGACTATCATTTTGATTTAGGGCCCACTGCGTCGCTAGTGAATAGGGAAGAGAAAAAGAATACGTTGATTGAAGATTTCGTTGCACCATAGAACAGTTAGGCTTATGATTAGACATATCAATAAAAATTAAAGGAAATTACTAACAAATGACAAAGCAGGCTGGAAAAAAAAAAAAATCAGGACAGATTCAGGTTTAGCTATTTGAAGCTCAGACAAGGATAGCATTCTGTGCAAGGTCCTGTGCATCTAAAGAATTTTTGAGTAGAAAAAAAAAAAAAAAGGATGAAAGACATTCGAAATCCACCCCTTATAAGTTGGGGGTGAAGTTCTGTAGATAAAGACATACTATGTTTAAAAGACACACACAAAACAAAAAAAATAATAATAATAAAAAAAATAATCGTTTATTCTGTTATAATCTATGGAGACCACATTATCCATCCGATCTGAGAGACATCAAAATTCAAAACCATTTCATGACATGGAAAAAATATATATATATGTATTGGAAAAAGGGGGCGGGGCACCTTAAAAACTCGTTTCTGGGCATGTGACAGAAGTATGGTATTTTTAGCCCGGGCCTTTTTCTTTTTTTCTTTCTTTCTTTCTTTCTTTCTTTCTTTCTTTTTTAAATTTTTTTATTTATTTATTTATTTATTTGTTTATTTATTTATTTTTTATTCTCCGTGTCATTGTCTAAACTTGCCTAAACCTGTCTTTCAATCACGTGATAGTCACTTATGATAGACATGCAACACATTTTCCATTAAGGAGATCTAGACCAATAGCTCATTATATACCTCTGCGCATGCGTAAAATTATGCAAGACAACCTAGTAACCGGATGCTTAGAATTCCACGGTAAAAATGGCTGCCTTCCTTTTTTCTTTTGGTCAGTTTGGCCGGGCATAGCCAATTTATCTAGATCTGCTTGACCACCGTTAATCGGTGTGCCATCTATGTCACGCTATGATACAACGAATTTAACTGCGATTTCTATCACATAAACTCTAGTTCAAACCAAATTGTTTCTAATCCGTGGACTTTTCCGAACTAAATAAATTGATTTATGTCCAGCATCAAGCCGGATGATTGTGAACAACTTCACACCGAGTGAAACATGGGCACAAATCCTTAAGGTACACATGCCAGACCAAAGAACATCAGCCAATTATTTGAAATCGCATAATGTGAGTCTTGGTTGGTTCTTAATTAAGATGTGAAAGGGGAGAAGGAGGAGGTGAGAGTAGATAGTGGGAGAAATGAGGAAGAAGAAAAAAAAAGGGAGAAAAATGACAGATTGCCCCCAAGAACCCGAAAATTCTAATGAAATCAACAATAATTAAAACCGTCTTGACTTTAGAGAAAGGTAATTGCTTTTTTAAAGAACAAGACAACGTTCCGGCTTCTAAAATGGATAAAACCCTTGGGGGAAAAAAAAAAGTTATAATGACTCATCAGTGACAAGAAATAACTAAAATCCGGGTAAGACTGGAATTTCGAAACAAAATTGGCTGGGTCCCAACTCGTCGTCAGTGGCTGCGAACACACTTCGCTTAACAATTAACAAGTAGGCCACTATCTGTACAGCAACTTCTCGCCACCAGAAACAATAATACATGTAACATTCCCATGTTCAACATTTACAGGCAATTTCATCATAATAACAATGACCCAATGATAACAGACAACAAAAACTACGGAGAGATTGGGGGTACGAAATAAAAATTAATTGGCCCCCAAATCGACCCTCAGCAGTTACGCCTCAGAGAATATCTGCCGGTCTTCGCCATCTTGATTTGCATGGCTTCCAGATACGAAGCCCAGCTGTCCTCCATAAAATCAGTTCCCCGATACTTCCACCGTTGTTTGTTATTCCCCACAAACGTTCAAATGATGTTACATCAAACAGCATTCATGTTGAGGGCAAATTTGTCCGAATGAGTATGACGAAGATTATCAGCTGATTATTGTCTTTCTCAAGCCACACCCAATGAAACAACTGGCAAAAAAAAAAAAGACACATAAATAGGGACTGATATTGCCATTCACAAACACGGAAGTTAGAATCCTGATTCTCAGCAACATATAGACTGGCAGAGTCGATAATCCGGGGTCATTCATGCGGTCTAATCATCTTTTACTTCCCCCCACCCATCCCCCCCCCCCATCGTCATCGACTACAACATGAGTCACACCTACATTCCTCAATCTCAAAAGCCACCTGTCTCATTTTTTTTTTTTTTTTGTAAGCATTTCATTATCATAGTTAGGTCAACTCTGTCATGTTACTAGATCTACGATTGATCCAACAGTACTGCCATCCAAATATAACCTGCCATCGCTCAACGCAGTCACAGTTGCCATTGTCACAGAAAATAAAATAAAATCAGTGTTCCAAGCTTTTGTCTGTACATTGTTCACCACCAGAATTATGCTCACCATCATTTCCAATAAGAGCAACTAGAGCAGCTTTCGAAAAAAATCATCAACAACCAATAATTGTTGCCAACATAGCCTAACCGCTGTAGATCTAATGGTAACAGTAAAACGCTTCATCATCAACACCAACACAAGCATCATCATCTATAACATCATGAACATTTCATTGTCATGGTCATTGTTGTCACATCACTGACCGTTGGGCAACATCTACATCGTTAGACTTATCGTCATTTCAACTTACATCCACAACATCAATAACGTCAATGTAAACAGCCATAACAACAACAGCAACAAAACAACAACAACAACAACAACAACAATAATAACAACAACAATAACAACAAAACAATAACAGCTTGTCATCGTCATCATCTCAGTGATCATCATTAGTATTTACAATCACTTAATGCTAAAACACTATCATTTTTACAACACCGACTATCAGTATCATAACATATACATATATCAACACTTATTAAACCAGCAGCGACATTTCACTTTCAAAATCACACACACACACATCATTATCATCTTCATCATCATCATCATCATCTGCAAACAGCCTCTTGTACTGACAAAAAAACACCATCTTTACCACTATCTTCACTACCACCATTGCCACCACTACCACCAGAAGAACATCACTAACATATTCTGCTCAAAAGCACGTAGATTTAAGCCATCGTCTGCATTCTGAAATCACTCTCTTGTACTGACAAAACACACCTTATTATTATTCACATCACCTCTATCACTATTGTCAACGCCACTTCCATTTCATCGTCATGATGTCAATGGACACCACCATCACCAACACATTCAGCCATTTATTTATTTATTTATTTATTTATTTATTTTAAAACATGGCTATTCCTCAAATGCCAATTTTCAAAACAGTACACATATTTATAAGTCTTCACATCATCAGCAGCACACACACTAAAATCACCTTTCTTACATTCATAAGGCAGCAGTGTATTGATTTTCAAACGAACATACCTAATTAACCTGATGTAACAATTATCGCTTCAACCGTTGTCTTTTGCAGCAGAAATCGTTAGAAACAGTGAAAATTCTATTTTCAAGGTTTATCATCAATTTCATCATCATCCTCACCATCATTTCTACCATTACTTCTAGCATCTCTGATTAAGATTTTCTTTTTTTTTTTTTTCTATTTCCATCTGTCCAATCTAAACTGTTAAGAAATGTCCCCATTTCCCCCTCCCTCCGCCCCCCTCCCTGTATAAGTGTAAACTTGATAAAATAAATTCTTGGGTCATCTTTGGTGTGAAAGGAATAAACATTTTAAGATACGTGTGTCCACACCTGACAACGTCAAGTATCAGACATGTATGTGCACGAATTTTAATATCATTAAACAGCATACTAATACGTATATGCACATGTTATGGCGCTGATAAAATTCTCACATTTTTATATATATTGTGTGCAAAATATTTGAGGAGGGCATAACATGATCATGATACACACACATAAGTATGTGCATAGCTATGACACTGTCAAACAACACACTCATACATAGGCATGCACACATGTTGGCCGGAACAAAGTACACATACATAGCCTTTGTGCTGAGGAATGCCAAGAATAAAAAATGTTACATTCAGGGTTAAGACGATACAGGGAGAGCCTAGGCAGTGATTGTTCCATCTTGCTACCATCTGCTGTGTGTACAGCAGCAACAGCAGCAGCAGCAACAACAACAACAACAACAACAACCAGTAAGAATTAACAAAAAACTTCTGTGCACAATGTGCTGGTACATACATACAAAAAGTAATAATTAAACACATAATCGTAAAACTGTTTGCAGTTAGAAAACACAAGATAGCCTACATATACTTGGGCTGATTACTGTGATAAAATACAACTATTTTGTTATAACTCAGACAGAGATAGCCTATGAATGAGATAAAACGAGAGATATAGATCTAGTTATCATATCAAATTTGACATGTAAAGAACACGAAAACTTTCAAACTAAATAGGCCTAAATGGATATTGACTGCGATCCATCTTTTAGATCTAAATATGCCTAAATGTAATTCACAATTTTTACACCTCATTTCACAGAGACTTTCATTTCTAATGTCCTTCTATTGTTAATTTTAAATCATGTCCATGTTGAATATCCAGAATCTAGGTATTTATAATATGTAAGAAAGGAAATCTAAAGAATAGTAGCGTCATTTCTTATACGATTTCGACTTCGTATTTGAAGCATGTAGATCTAGATCTACATGGATCATTTGAAAATATTTATTATAAATCCACATAGCTTACTAGCATTGGTCACCACATGCAGTGTGTTCTTTAAGAATGCCACAACCGCAATTACGAAAAATCAAAAGCATGGAAAGCAAACAAATAACCACAGACAAAACAATCTATCTATCATTCGTTCGATTTTATTAATCTTCTGTACGTATGAGAGAATCAAGGGAAAGAATACGGTCCAGAAACACACCCTAAAGTATGTATGTATGTATGTATGTATGTATGTATGTATGTATGTATGTATGTATGTATGTATGTATGTATGTATG
>JBCAUA010100915.1:0-25542 GCA_038406235.1 Peronia verruculata
TTAAAACATTTCATATCTTGAATGAAAGTAGATTTCTGTCACCGTGATTTGTGTGACAAGTAGCATAATAATAAAAGGAAAATAAAATATAATTAGACTCAAGAGAGTAAATGAAATGGAAATAATTAAATATTTCTTGTGCAACCCAGTACCAACTGATCTGCAGACTGGTCCTGGTCCACGGCCGGGGGTTGGGGACCACTGTCCTACATCATCTATTCTGTTCTGTACAAAAAAGACAATATACAATCACTGATCATATCCACAAGAAGGCCTCACCGGATGTAGTTTTTCTGCGGTGGCATATCTGGATGGTTGACCCCCATCCCAGCCCCCATGTAGATCCCATCTCGACAGCCCCAAGTCCGCAGACTGACAAAATCCCGACTGGAAATGACCCCACCAGCAATCTCCGCAGATATGTTGTATATGATATCCGTGTTGGCATCCACTACTTGTAAGACCTGAGAGACACAGAGAAAAAATAACCAAGCATATCATCACGCAAATCTTCATTTGAAAAAATATAGACAACTCATACCTTTTACAAAGCACAGTAAATATATGAGACCCAACACGATGAAATCAGGCACTCATCAAACTGAGCCGACCGGAGAAATCAGGTGTTTTTCAACAGTGAATGAATTTTTAACACAATTTTTTTTGTCTTCACCAAACCCTTCTATATAAATCTAAAAATGCATTACAGAGTTCAGTTTACTGGAAGAGACCGAGTAAAAGCCCAAAAATTATAATTTTGTGGCATGGTCTTACAAAGATAAAGAAGGGTTTACAAAAGTGATTGGCCATTTTCTCAATAAATTCAGCTGCAGCAACTGATCATCCCCTTTGTCTTTAATTGCCAATATCTCAGCTTCTACTTAAGATAAAACAACCATTTTTTCACACATTGATAGGGAAATGAATATTCTTTATGGTGATACCAATAACTCTAAAAGCTCAAAATTTGTCGAGCGCCTGACTTCACCATGTCGCATCTCATATGAGATTCATCAACTTTTGCTCACTGGCATGTGAAATAAACCTGGCAAATCGGAAGCAAAGCACAGAAAAATTAATACCAATGAAGTGATTACATTCATAACAACCAGATACAGTTGACTCTAGTTAGGTTGATGTCATTAGGGGAGTGGGAATAAAGATCAACACATCAGTAGTTCACCTCACACACTGAGCTAGCATTCAACCAATCAGACTTGGACTTGGACTTTGTGTTGCCGGGTGCACTTTTTTGTACTTTATATATCAATTGAATACTACACTTGTATTGTTTGTCAAAGCTCAACATATAGTGCTATATCCTCCGTTGGCTGATGAAATCGTGAATTCCCACATTTTTATCAAAAAAATATTTTTTGCGATATCAACTTTTTTAAGTACAATACGTTATCATAATTGGTGTAAAATATATACAACCTCAATAATGCAGCACTATACAATTATGCTGTTTTAGTTTTTATTTTATGGCACATCACTTGATAAAACAGTTTTTTTTTTCTCTCCTGTAATATTTCCCTAATGTGAAATTCACAATTTCATCAGCCGACCAATGATATGTGGGTCCAAAATATCGATATGTAATCCACTCAAAATTTTAGTTTATTATGAGAGTAAGAATGTGGTCTCTGGCATCAAACGCACTAGAATTTAATGTCATGTCACCTCTTGAAGTCTGATTTGTAAGACACTGCGTTTCACATGGCATGTTTTTTTTGTAAATTTGAGTGCCTCACACACATGCACTTCCTCACTTTCTCCTCCTCCTCCATTTCCTACTCTCATAATCTCAGCATAGTCATACTGCACAGATAGGCTGCCACACCATAATAGATTTGTTCCCGACCAAGTGAGCAGCATGAAATCCCTGTCTAATTTTAGTAGGGGAGTACAAACGCTCCAAACTGTTCACTGTCATTCGCGCAGAAAAACAGAAAACATGCCCGGGACCGGTGACTATTGTTCTCAGATCTCATGGTGGAGCGGTGACAAACATTAGTGAGTGTTCTATTTTCAGCAGGGGGGTACAAACAGTCCGGCTGGGATTTCCAGGTTTTTGCTTAGTCGATTATGAACTACTACACTATAGGAATAAAGCAATTGCGCAAAAAAAAAAATAATAATAATAATAATAATAACTCAGGCTACAATCAGTTCTAGGTACACATGACTTACCCTGGCTTCCTTGACCGCACTGTTCCACTGGGGCTGTTCCTCAGGTTTATAGGTCATCTCATCAAACAATTCTTTGGCCGCAATGTCCACAATCACCTGTGAGGGAAGTCAAAACTGTTGGCATGAAAAATGTAACACAAATTTTATCTCTCATGCACTATTTTTTTTTTTTCTTGTAGCCACCATGATCTGAACTTGTGCTATTTTTTTCCTTGAAAAAAAAAAAATAATAATAATAAATAATAAAATAAAAATTGTTCCAGGTTCCTCCTATTCCTTGTTCTAATTTCCTAATTCTCTCCCTAACCTTACCCACCTCCTTTCCAACCCCATGAAAGCTCGGTGATCACAGGTAACATCAGGAATAGCTACTTCAGCAAGAAATGACACATGGTTTTACATACTGACCTTTAACCTGAAGATTTTGCCCACACCTTTGACCTTCTTGCTGTGAACAATACCATCTTGCTCAGAAGTTCCTGTCTCCAGCTTCCACTCTGATTCATCGCTATGTACATACGTCCATAGAACCTCCCACGAATGTCTGGCCAGGCGAACATAATCATTTTCCTGAAGACAGTAAGGTTATAGGAAATTACATTAACATTTTATAGACATGCCTTAAAACTGAAGAGCATAACTCACTCAGTGCATTCAAAGAAACAAACAGCAATCTGGAGAATTGATAGAGTAAGAAGCAAATAAACCAATAGAACTGGCCAAATGTTTTTACCCTGCTGGTTCCTCTCCAGGATATCAAACCAATAAACTTAGGTAATCGTAACTATGAACTTGTCAAACATTTAACAAATTATTTTTGCTAATATGAACAAATGAAAAGGGGAAATAATGCTTTCTTTTTATAAAATTATAGTGGCCATAAGATTATCTAACAGAATGTTTCCTTGCAGTTATTTGCAATTCAGTAAAAACAATTTACATTTGATCATTTTGGTACTTCTGATCAACATTTCACATCAAAGTTTAGCAAAATAAAGCAAGATCATTCTAGACAGAAAGTACAAGATAGAATTTTCATATAAGACAATTCAAACAAATCTGTAAACTTTTCATTAAAGTATTGTTCAGAGTAACCAGCTAGGAAACATTACCTCACTGCCTATTTGTACTTGTGTTTGCTTTTTTTTTTTTTTTAGTTTCTTCTATAGTTCATTTTTAAACATTCATTTCATTCAATTTCTATCGATTTTGATTTTTCTCATAACAATTTGCAAATGTTTGTTCATAAATATTGGATTGTGTTTTGTTCAGTTGTTTTGATTCCTTCTTGAAATTATAAAAAAGCCACTTTAAAAAAATGACATCTGTAAAATTTCACTACCAAAATCCCAGGCTGTCTCCTATTTTCTCTAGTTAAAAAAACACTGTTATAGTTACTTTGAATATGCCATTACATTGATTAACATTGGAAATTTAAGGTGATATACCAAATAATATGTCTAAAAAATTAATTTTTTGAAAGATCCACAAAAATGGCAAATTTTCAGTCTCATGGAACCTAATGATGATGTGGACAGTTAAAGCCAAAGAAATGAATGTATGATAAATAAAAAATTCAGATTCTCAAAACTGAACAAATGCAATAAAAAGCAAATGACATTATTATGAGATGGAACTATCTGAATGGAACTATCTGCAGTCGAGAATAAAAATTTGGAGATGAATGCTAAAAAGCTGGGGGAGTGTGGGTACAAACTGGAACAGCTGCTGCACCAAATGACAACATTCAATTTTCAATCAGTTGTGTTACTGTCAGCAACAAAATGACTGCTGTCAATATTTGGATCACCAATTGTGCTCAAGAAAATCAAAGACAGAAATATCTTCAATTTCAAAACCGGAACTGTTAACCAGCAACTAATTCAAACTATTGTATAAATTAACATCAAATATGTGGAATTAAAATTGCTATAAGTGAACAAAATAACAGAAGTGTTCAAGTCTTATTATTTAACTGGTAAAACTTTATAAAAGCATCTACTGAAAAAATAAAATTTAAAAAAAAAATTTAATCCTGAACGTGTATCTTTTCCTAAAGTTAAAAATTGAGCAACAAGATTGTACATCGGGAAATACATTCTATCTTTAGCAAATGCATGTTTTACATGAGCGTCCAAATGCCTACCATGTTTTCCCTATTGGTGCTGATGACATTTAACAAGAGGAGCTAGAAAAAATTGACAAGAGACCACAAATTTTATACAACATGATGACTATCAAAATGCACCATATAACTCAGAGGTGATATTGATTATGAATTCAAAAACGGGGTCTGGTAAAGGCGGCACTTGCTTCCACTACAGTTTAAAAGAAAAAAGGTTTTTACTCAAACTGTTCAATTCAAAATTTTGCATACACCAGCATATTTAAACTAGGCGTATTTCTAAAGTATCCATATTGTTCCTTTTTTTTAAATTGAAACAATATCTTCTTTTATTGAAACAGTATTCTTAGTACTCTGTTTTCACATTGAAACTATATTATTATTATCACCTTTTAAGGAGTATTTTAACTTTTTTATTTTCACACTAAAACTATAGTATTAACAAACTTTCATATCATTTCTTAAACTTGCAGGATAGATTTTATATAAGGAAAAAAAAAAAACAACAAACAAAGAAAAATAGAAAAACAGATATCCAGCTGAAAGCAAATGGTGAGAAAACAACTGCAAAGACATCAAAGACTTTTCATGCCTCGTTATTGTCCAAACAAAGACTGATCTTCCTGGTCTCTTGATATCCAGCAAAACAAAAGACTTTCTGTAAAAGTGCATACACTCTTGATGCCATAACAACATAGAACAGAGAACGTGACAAATGGTTCTGATCTTTTGTCCCTTGATCACACACATCACAAACGACACTTTTTTTAACTGATACTTTCCCAAATTCTTAGTCATAGGCACAAAATGGCTGAACACTCAGGGTTTACATGGCGCAAGATATAAATGAAACCAATCTGAGCTACTTGTTCAGAAAATCCAAAACAGTGTTGTTTACAGGATGTGTAATCAAGTTAAAAACATAACTTTTAGTCGTTTTTTCAAACACATTTCTTTCTTGAGAATTTATCATACTTTTCCTGGTGCATAATATGCAGCGATGACAAAATATGCGGGAGAGGAGGGGATGAGATTCTGTGATTCCATAGGGAAATACTACACTACACTTACGATTTAGCTATCTCACTATCACTTTGTTTGTTTTTTTTTTCTTTAAGTTTGAGACAGATAATGTAAAATTTGGCTGAGAAAATGTGGACTTCGCTCCAGGTGTCAATGCCATATGAATAACTAGAAAACTGTTTCATTTATTTCTGACTTTATCTGTGAGGGGCAGAATACTGACCTAGCCAAATGAACATAAAGTATTTCCTGAAAAAGATCACATATACTGGAGGAGAATTCAGCTGGTTTGTAATGTTACGTCTTTATATCTCATTGCAAAGTATATCATAAGTCAACTTTGTTAATCGTATTTGTTATACCAATTATGTAAATTGAGATTTGGACTTTACCATTTATGAACAGAACTCAAACTTTATCAAACTCTTTCAGGTACATTTTTGGCTTCCCTTGAAGACTTTGAGGAAGATATTATTTCATAATGAATTTATTGGCATTTGCTCCATAATTCAGATGGTTGGGATCTGGGGTTTTGCGGTTTGCAGGGAAGGTTTGCACTGGTCTGGACAAGTTTGCGGATAATGATTTTGACAACCAGGCGCAGCGGGAGTGCAATCACATCAGGTTAGATATCCCATCACCCTCTACCTCCAGAGCACTACTATTAAGAGATACATCGCTTGCCTGGCGAGTGACGGAGCGGGAGGAGTTGGCACTGGGCCCTTCTTGTTCTGTGTCCGAGCCTGCAGGGAAAGAGATGGCAATTATATCATATACAGATTCCGTGTCTTTTGGGAGTTGTCATAACAAGTACAGTAAAGATAATTCACACTCTGAGATACAGAAATTTTCTGGATGGGCAGTGTGTGACAGTTATCAGATTCTTTTCTCTTTTCCATATACTTCATGACTTTTTTTGTTTCTATATGAGAATTTGGGAGGCAAGAAAAAGAGTAAAGTGAATACAGAAATGTTCTGTACTGATTTTAAAAAAAAAAGAAAAGAAAAAAGAAAATGAAACAGCAAATACCTGTATTTTCATGTTCTATTCAAACACTCAAATTAAAGACGGTTATAAAAACTTTTTTCATTTCAATTGTGACCAAAATTTAAATAGTTTTAGCCTGGGATGTGAGGCTGAGCATGCACAAGAATAAAAAAAACTGCAATGCTGACACAACTCCCAAATATCAATCTTTACATAAAACGGTGAGAAACAGTTCATCTTTCAATTCATACTAACTATTTGCACTGACATAAAAAAGTGAAAGTATCTTTCCATTAAGAGAAAAATATTTTTAAAATCTCTGGCCAGCAAAGAAATTGGTGACAACCATAAATTCTATTTTGCTGATGAAGTGGCGAGACTTACATCTCTGACTGATGGTCAAAAATCTATATTCCTGCTTAAACAAATAAGTTAACATCTCTCGATAATAGTCAAAAATTTATTTTCCTGCTTAACCAAGCAATTCGACATCCCTCAGTGATGATCAAAAGTCTAGTATCCCTACTTAAACAAAATGTCTTACATTCCTGATTCTCACTCACCCTCTGGTGTGTCCATAGGAGAGTAGAACTGATTGTCCTCAGTGATAACCGACTGCCGGTCATCAAAGCCCGGTGGGCGCAAGCCCGGTCCGAGGTAAGTAGATCCATAGTCTGAGGAGGGAGTGGGAAAATCAGTTAATGCAGGATAAATAAAAACCGCCATTCCTTTCTCTTGCAAAACATGTTCTTTTGGTCTGCCCTTCTCTCAAAACTGCTCTCATGAAGTGCACTCAAATACTGTGTCATGGAAGATGGTTTTGGCCACCTCTACTACTTCACTTTCCCAGACATAAGAAGCGCTGTACTAGCAGCATGAAGAAAAATATAAAAAATCACTTGCACTCATTGCTTGAAATGTACACCATATAAAATTCTGAAAATTTCATTTTAGAATGAAAACCATTTTTTTTTTTGTTGTTGTCGTTGTTGTAGTTATTGTTTTCAATTTTCTTTTTTTGTGTGTGTGTGTGGGTGTGTGTTTTTGAATCAATCTTCTGAATGACAGGAAGTAAAATATTTTTTTTTTTGCAGGATGATCTGAGGACAGGTGGGCTACAGTGAAGAGATGCAGTGAGAAGTATCCAGGATAGGACAAAGTGGAAGTCTGTTGTTCATGGCCTATATCCTGATACAGGGTGAAAAAGGCGATGATGAGCAAAAACAAGGCACATGGTGAGGTGAGAATTTTCAATTTGCAGTGGTAGGAAAACTCCTCAGATGGAGCGAGAGGAATAAGTAGATTCTATAGAGTAGATTAGTAGAGATATTAGAAGATTCTGAAACCTTATATGTGTCAGACAAACTGCAGTTTGAATTTTGTAAAACTCTTAATTAGATCTTGTGTACAGCAATTTATAATTGATTCTGACTGGTTATATAACACTTATTTTTAAGTCTGATCTTTGACCTAAATATTCCATTCAAGAATATATAGGGTTCATAAGACTTTGTTTCATGGCAAAGGTACTTTATTTCACCACACTTTGGGAAAGAACAAAAGGATGGGAAGTTTCAGTTTTTGCCTTGTCTCTCCCATGTGAAGGCCACATGATACACCACATATTCTCTCAAAAAGTACGAAGCAAAATCAATCCAAACATATTTTTCCTTTTACAAGGATGAACTTTGAAATCCATCACATTTTTGCTTCAGTGTTCTTTTCTTGTTAATTCCATCTTAAGACTTGTCTGGTAGTACAACATGCCATAGCACAACAGACATTTGCTAACGGAAGCACCGCTACTATTCCTGTGCGCCTGAGGGAAACAAAGTTCTCTAACCACTTTTTCTTCTCATTAGGTAGAACTTTGAAAGTTCCTGGTTTCTTCTCAATTCTATCTAAAGACTTTGGTCTAGTAGGTTCATTGTTTCTCTTGATATAATACGATAGAATTTTATCCAAGCGCTAGCACTTAACAAAACATGAAAAGTATGATACCAAAAGCATTTCAACCTTTTTTTCCTCTCACAAGGCATACCTCATCCAAACCTTTTTCTTTCAAGGTCCATGAAGTCTTTGAAATCCGTGACCTACTCCATAAACCGTCTCCTCATATATTCCATTCTTTGGCTGGTCCAACAGTGTTATTGGTCCTCATGATACAACACTGCAGGATTCTGCATACAGTGTTACTGAGAATACTCACCACGAGCTCGAGTGCTTCGCTGCCACTCCAGCAGTTTCTTCTTCTCATGGGGTAGAACTTTGAAGTCCAAGAACCAGGTCTCAGCCCAGGCCAGGACAAAGGAGATGATGATGAGACAGTAGCTGAGGGGGTTGTTGCTGCTGTGGTTGCCGGCAAACTGGGGACAGCAAACAACAACATCAACACAATCAGAACATAAATGTGACAACATCATCATCAACAAACTCAACAGCAAAAACAATAGCAAAACAAAAAACAACAACTACATCAACATCAATGTAGTTGGAAATATGAAGTATCTTTTGCTCTTAACAGCATCAACAACAACAACAACAACAATACCATACTGGTAATCCAATCCACTCGACCCTATCACCAATGTTAACCACTCATATAAAAAATGAAATGGAATATCAAACATGCAGTGTCAAGTAAATTAGTAAATAGTAAATACATAAGTCATCCAGTATCAAAACATGCGGTGTGTAAAACGTTTTGTGATGGTCAGTTAAACTATGCCTGATCATAGAATTAATGTATCATGACAGATGGTTTTTAACTATTTTTGAGCTAGGAACACTTTCTTATGATTAAACGACAAGCTAAAATAATTGTTATCATCTACCTCGTTCATCATGAAATCACTAAAATAGTGATATCTTACAAAGTTGTTAGTGAGATGGACTTTCAAAGAGAAGACAGAAGCATCTTATCTGAAAATCAATGTATCATTTGTCTTGCGCCCCGGGCAAATGAGTTGCAAGTCGCACTGAGCAAGTTCAAGTCACAGCTGTTTTAAATTGACACTTTGTGAAAGAAAAAAATTTAGTATCTTAGTTGGAAAGTAGTTAAAAACGACCAAAAACGGGACTTTATCTTCATCGTCTGGCACGACTTCCGACTCATTTGCCCTGGTCAGAAGACATTAGTTAATACAGGCAGACTCTGAACAAAATCAAGGCATGCACTGTATATAGGACATCCAGCTGGTCCCTACAGCAAGAGAGGCTCCAAGCAAAAAGGGGATGGACACAATGGAAGATCGTTGTGCTCAGACCTATTACTTCCCTTTACCAGACAAAAAAGTATTGAACTATTGATGTAAAGAGGACAAAAAATCACTTTTGCGATTTTTGCTTGAAACATACACCATGAAAATTTCCAGAAAATTTATGATGTAAAGAGAGTGTTTCCGTCTTATTGTTATAATTTTATTCAATTTTTTGGGGACCAGTCTTTCCAACACAAGAAGTAAAGGAATATTTTCCTCTTTACATCGTTTACAAAAACCTCTATTGTCTGGCAAAGGGAAGTAATACGGCTGGTAAAAAATGACCTCTCCTTACGTGAGTCCTCTTTTGGGAGGGGCAGATAATCTGCGATACGATCTCCCATTTATGGAGCAAGGTGACAAAATAAACATTATACAACTGACAATTTTTCAATGGTGCCAAACCATAACTAAGAACATAAGACCAATGATGTTCCAACTACAAAATAAACCTGCAAATTTATGAAACAGAAAGAAATCCAGCATACATGTTCAAGCATAAAGTAAACTGAGGCATTTTTTGGACATATCTTCATATAAAGTTGGATCTACTATTTAGAAAGTTTATTAAAATATCTCAGAATAAGAAAGTTGCTGGACTACATTTTATGATGTCCTTTCTTTTTTTTTTTTTTAAGCAAGCGTAATAACCAAATAAAAACTTTACTAGCTCTCATGACATTTCTATAACTTTGTGGATTTTTTAAACATGCAGTGCAGATACAAGCAACAACAAGCTCATAAAACTAATGATGTATGCAAATATTAAATGTATATTCCCACAGGCCAGGTCAACACACACAGAATTTGAAAGGCCATTGAAACAAAGTGTGGAGAAAACAAAACGCTACATATACATACACACAAAAAATAAGAAAGTTCTGAATTTAGCAGGTTTATATTGCATTCCAGTGATGAATGATGTCATCATCGATCATCTTTACCAATGGTCCGCAACCTTTTTGTCGCCACGGGCCCTTCAACGTTTGATGATTTTACTGCAACGGAAGGATGAGTGTGTGTGCGTGCTTGTGTGCATGAGTGGTGCTAAGTGGGTACATCCGTATGTGTATCTGTATGTTTGTTAAAACATTTTATATCTTGAATAAAAACAGATTTCCAATACCGTGATTCACATGACAAGGAGCATAAAAATAAAAGGAAAATAAAAATTCGTTAACTCAGACAGTCAATAAAATGGAAATAATTAAATGTTTCTTGTGCGGCCTGATACCAACTGATCTGCGGACGGGTACCAGCCCGCGGCCAGGGGGGTTGGAGACTACGGATCTATACAATCCATAAAGACAAGCAATGACAAGTTTTTGAAATGATGTAAAAGCATCAATAAAACAGATCCAAACACTGAAAGTTATTTTACTTTAAAATTAATCGTTAATTATGACCACAATTTTTCAAATAAGGAGAGTGAACACAAATATTCTAAAAACTGTTTTGAAATGGATGAAAATGCATAAGAGAAACTTATCAACCAAGTGTGGTGCAGCTTTACAACTTACAACAACAGATGTTCACTACTGCTTCTCACTTTGTTTGCTTTAGCATCTGGTGTAAGGGAGAAAAAGGCAAAGGGATCGAATACAAATTTGTAGTTAGTAACACACAGGCAATAAAAGCATGGATATTATTCTGGGGTTTACTACATTCTAGTATGTTTTAGATAAAGTATAGGTTAGTCCATCAAAGACTTGACAGGGATGTCACTCTGTCTATATGAAAAAGTAGGAAAAGTTCCTGGTATAAACTGTAGTAACAAGTAAAACTGGAGTACATTAATGATAAATAATAACAGATTTGGGGACAATAGAGAAATTATTGACAGTCAAAAAATAGGAAATCCTGTTAAAGTTGGAAATTTGACATCCCTGACTAGATACAATTAAGTTAGTCAGGACAGTTAACTCTTCCACTGCTGGCATTTTGTCCTTTAGAATTCTCATAATTTATTTCAAACCTTCATATTTACTTTTTTCCCATTTGTTTTATGAAAACACAAAATCTTGTATTAGTATGGGTCTTTGGTTTTCTTAAGTTAATGAGGATCATTCATCTCCTCACAAAGGAAATAACAAGACTGATATATGGAGCATGAAAAGGGTTAATCATTTTCATGAAGCAAGTGGGATGAGTTTCCCACCTCTGCACTTACTGGAGAGACAACACAAGGGAAATGTTTGTAGTGATGTGATGAGTGAAACTGACTCATCTGCACAGTTACTGTATTATCTGTTAACCATGTAGAAACCAACAACATAAAACAAAACAAAATAATAAATGACAACAACAACAATAAAAAAGATGAGAAATAAAAATAAAAAGGGGGGGGGGGGGGGCTGACAAAGAGTGACCAAAACATTTCATGTCGTATTTTTTTTTAAGCTGAAAATCAGAAACTTAATGTTTCTTGCTCAGAAAATTGAAGACTTGACTAAAAGTATTCTAACTACTTCTTCTTCATTTCTAAAATTAAACTCAAATAGAAAGACTAATTTTTTCACATACAGGGATCTATAGTGCATTATAATTTTATCTTTGATGAATGTTGATCCTATTGTCAATTCTTTCAAGAGAGCAGGTCACTTTTTCTTATTTTGCTGGCCTGGAGCCTTTATATCATTACCATTGTTGTAGCTGGAGCGGAAAAAAATGTTTTACAAATTTAGTTGAGGTATTGTTGGCTAAACAACGAAGAACGAATAGATACATTATCTAACTGATTTACCGTTTTGTCATGCAGAGAAGTTAAGCTTTTGTCATGCATGGGTTTTACCTCTTCACCCCTTCATCATACAGCCGACGAAAAGATGATGATAATCTCTCTGTAGTTATTACTGCAACACGACCATCCTCCCACCCCTACTAGAACACTATAACAACCACACGCCAGGCACAGGACTTGGAAACTCTGGTACTTGTGAACTTTAGCCCTCCCTTTTACTGCACATCTATCTGGTATTCCAAAATGTAAACCCACTCCCTCCACTGCAAGATCGTGCTAGCCCATTGGCTAGCTCCCTGTGCGGTGTCTGCTAGCATGTAAACAAACAGACGCCCGAGTAATGTATTGCTCTCTGTCGTTTGCTAGTTAGTACTACAGCACTAGGACCTGCGGGCTCGGTACGCCTAGCGGCCTTACTTAATACCGTTATTCTCACAGACAAGTAGCTGTGCTCCCTGGAGGAATGGATAAATGCAAAGACGAGTTGATGACTAGGGGTTCCAATCTCAACAATGCTCTGCCTTTTTTTTTTCCAGTTCTTAAATATGTATGTGTAAATGGACATAATTTCTGTTTCTTTCTTGGAACTTTTTTCCAGAATACAGTAAATAGAACAGCCACACTGAACATGACCTGCGCGAACTGAAAATGGGGGGCTAAAGTTCACAATTACCGAAACTCTCAAGCTTTCTGTAGTACAGGCGTTCAGTGACTAAAGATCATGGATACACATGTTCAGGACATCGTGAAAGTTTAAAACTTTCAACTTGTGTGGATATGGAACTGAAGGCCTTAGAGCAACTTCTGTTGGTCAAATTTATGGGTTTGAATTTATCAGACCACACAGAGAATGGGCACTTTTATACATAAGCCAAGATAAAAAGGTATGCTCAAATTCTGTCTGTTGGCAGACCAAGAGTGGCGATGATGATAAGCAAGACATAAGCTATACATCACAGTGAGTTATGGCCAACATTAACGGGTTTGGCAGCGCAACAGAGATGTCAATCTGTCTACATGAAAAAGTAGGAAAAGTTCCTGGCATACTCTTTAGCAACATGTTAAACTAAGTATGTTAATGGTAAAATAATACCCAATAAGAGAAATTACTGAGAGCCAAAAAGGAGGAAATCCTACTTAAGTAGGAAATTTGACATTCCTGGCTTAAGAAAACCACAGCAAAGCCTCAAGGGACTATGCAGCACTAGAAAAGCCAAACTTAGTGCAGTATAGACAAGAAGGGAAAAACAATATATTCCTTCAGCTAAGAGGCCTTTATTTCCCTACCCTTATACATAGTTGAAAAAAAAAGAAGAACAAAGTGTTTTTATTTTTTTATTTATGTTTTAGATATTGTAAATATGCTACAATTACAAGTTAATTTTGCACAAGCTATCATCAATTTTTTTGTATATTTGTCTTTTTTTCTCCATTGAAAAGACACAACTGGAAAACTCCAGCAGTCATTTAAAAAAAACTTGACAGGTTCGGTAATGGTACGTCTTTCAACCTCCTTTCTGGTGGTTATCTTGACTGGTCATGATCTTTGACAAGGCAATGAGGGCAAATGAGACAGTCTGAGAACAATCAATGATGCAGTCATCAATCTCTTGGTTTTCTTACTGGGCCATATACACATATTAGCATTCACACGTGGTGATGTCAGTTACACAGAGCATATATTAAGACATGGCATGCAACAACATACAGAAGTGAAAGGCAAAGGCACGTACATCCGCAGGGTCTGGTACAGGGGGAATCACTATCGGAGTCATATGGACTGTAAACTATGCAAATCCAGGGGCAAGAACCCATTAGCATAATCAAGAGGCAAGTACTGATTAACATAATCAGGGGACAAAACCCACTGCACATGATTAAAATAAATTGAACAGGAGTGCCTGAAATAATCAATTGGATGAAAGAAATGGCTGCAGATAAATTTAGTTACAGATGGGCTGGCACAAGTTTTTTGTTTGTTTGTTTTTTTTTTTGTTTTTTTTTTCTGTTTGAAAATAATAATTGTGATGAATCAATCATCACAGAGGATTTCTAAAAGAAATATCTCATTTCATGTCCAGTGAAATTTAAAAAACAAAAAAAAAAAAAAGAGAGAAAAGAAAAGAAAGAAAGAAAATATCATACTTGTTCAAAACAATATTTTGATGTAAAAGTGCCTGGAGAATGAATTAACTGTCAGCAAACATTGGATACCCACAAAATGTAACCTCATAGTGGAAGAGAACAATATAGTAAGCAGAGCCTTTACAAGGAGAAGCAAATAACTAGAAAGCTTCGTATAACGAGTTAGCAGGGCTTTCATGCAAACAGTGAATAGCATACGTATATATAAATCTCTCTCAATCTCTGTTCTTCTTTCTTTCTTGCTTTTTCTTTCTTTCTTTCTTTCTTTCTTTCTTTCTTTCTTTCTTTCTTTCTCTCTTTCTTTCTTTCTTTCTTTCTTTCTTTCTTTCCATCTCTCTGTCTCTCTCTCTTTCAATTTCTCTCTTTAACTTTACATCTTGTAAAATACTGAGTGCAGCAGGGTTTCTCCTGCTCATACTGAATCGCAATTAATACATAAATATCTCCCAGTCTGTTCTTCTTTCTTTCTTTCTGTTTCATCTCTCTTTTTCAGTCTCATCTCAGTCTTTTTCATTCACTTTCCAGCTTTCACAACTATAATGAATACATCACAGCTTTCATGCACACACTAAACAACTACTATCATATAGATCTCTCTCAATCTCTGTCTCCATCTCTATCTTTTCACTTTTTTTTTTCTCCCTCCCCTCTTTTTCTCTCTCTAACTCTCTTTCAGATACCAACACAACACTGTAAAGCTGAACATTACATGATGCTGATGGCAGACAGTGCAGAGACACAAAGCAGGACGTGATGAAATGAAGCGCTGTGTTCATGCAGAAAGCACATAGCAACTAATTCATTTTTAATTCTTTCACTATCTCTCCATCCCCTTCCTCTCTCTCTTTTGAGTGTACTTACGTCAAATATAAAGATCTTGGCTATAAGAACAGCGCAGGTCAAGGCTGTAGTCAGCTGTCAATAGAGAAAAATCAAACACTCCAAGTCATCATGGGTTCATAACTCTTCCTCCACACATCACATCCCTTAGTGAGGCCTGACATTTTACAGATAACCAATTACAGACGAATTCCATACTAAAACTGTCCCATTCAAATCTATCAAGGCAAATCTGAACTTAATCAAACCAACTCTAAACTTTATCAAGCCAGTTCTGAGCTTTATCCAACTAATTCTTAACTTTATGAAGCCAATTATGAATTGTATCAAAGCCAGTTCTGAGCTTCATCGAACCAATTCTAAACTTTATCAAGCCAATTCTGAGCTTTATCAAAGCTATTTCTGAACTTTATCAAGCCAGTTCTGTACTCTATCAAGCCAGTTCTGTACTCCAACAAGCCAGCTCTAAACTTTACCATTGCGATTCTAAACTTTACTACCACAACATTGTGAAGTATTTTTAACAGTTCACGCTGGTATCAGATCTTCCAATGTTAGTAACATCTGAGAGTTAACCAATTCCTGTCCAGAAAGTATCTAGTTATGTTGCTTCATCCAGATTCATAGGGTACATCTGATCTTAACCACTGGTAGTGTGAGACAGGTTATAACATTTCATGATGAATGGTGTTCATTACTATCTTACAAAATATCATCTTCAGCCCTGATGCTGTCAGTAACAGTGTCTCACTCAGAGTCATCGGATCCAGTTACCACTGATGGACTGAGACTAGTCATAAAAAGGTCATACCAAATAGGAGACCTACTGTGGGTTTTGTTAGTCAGAAAACTAATCCAGAGCTGAATTTCTGTAATCAACAACATGCTTATCGTGTTGTCGTGTTAACTTTGTTCTAACTCTATCCATGACGATATCAATAGATATGTGTGCAAATATACATTAAGTTACTTTCTTTAATACACCTTTCAACCTCTTAGGGACTGTTATCTCGACAGGTTTTTGTTAAAAAAAAAAAAAATCATTCTTTTCAAAAAAAAAAAAAATTCCTTTTATAGAAAAAAGTTGTTTTGGTCACTCATGGGTCCCTTGCTATTCTTGTTTTGGTATGTGCAAATCGCTAGCGTCTATTTTTCTCTACTTTATCTACACAGGGATGAGCCCTTTGGCTTTATTTCTTATTTCCCTGGTATCCTTAATTTTACAACATTTATTTTCTATGATATTCATTTAGACAGTTTACAACATTTATTTGGGCGATATTTATTGTATATACATTATGTACAAACTGGGGAATTCCTAGGTCACAATAGGTTATGGGGTTCTGTCTACCAATTCGCATATCTTGGTGGGCAGAGGACAACAAAAGATTATTTTCGTCTGTGTCCACATCTCCCTAGTGATAACACAATGTATTTTATGGATCTGCATCTCTGACGGGGGGGGATGACGGGACGGACAGGTATGACTTTATGCAAATGTAGCTTGCATGTACAGGTATAATGCGTCTTATCAACCAGGATTGGAATCTCATTTTGAGGGCAACGAAAATTTATCCTGTCATATCTTATCTTACTTTCTCATATTTAACCAGAAACTATTTTTTGTCTCACAGCCAGTCAAAATGAGACTTATGTTGATTTTTCACGAAATGGGGTTTTCGGTATCATGCAATATCTCACTGAACCCTGATTTTAATAAAGTAATATTTATAAATCGAGGGTAAGACCGATACGGTCTTGTTCAGAAATGAATGCACTCTCAATTTCTGCGATAAACAAAAAAGATTGATTTCTGACCCCCCTCATCACAGTCAAAGCTTGGTTTCTCCATTCTAGCCCAGCGACATACGTCTCATTTCCAGTGGCTGCAAAACATTTTGTGATACTCTTCCATTCCATTCATACCTGAGGGTGTCAAATCAGAACTTTACCTCTAGCTATGGGAAATTTGTCATAACGGTTCATGTAAAGTATGGGATTTGTCACAGCTCTAGTGTTCTTCTTCAGCTGACATTCTTCCTGGCTGTTCTTCTGATTGAAGTTCTTTTCCAAATTTCTCTACCAATCGATCACAAATATATGGAAAATTCTTTTGCTCTTACTCACCGCTACCATCCACCAGTGTCGTATCCTGAACAATGCATACGCCAGTAACAGAAATGTGAACCTCACTGCAGACAGCATCTGGAGCAATGAAGATTAACATGTAACCCTTCATAATCGAACAAAATGTGAAATTTAAGCCTTAAAGATAACTTTAATAGACATAACCCAATTACAGTTAAATATTTGTAATAACAAGGTATTGTGACCTTTCCAATAACTTCTCTTTGCCAGATACTAGGAATGTCAAACAAACAGTGCAAAAAATGAAAAAAAAAAAAATCACATCTGTGTCTGTTACATGAGACAAATGTCATGAATATTTTTTTCTTAAACTATGCTATGAAGGAAACATTTCTTCTTACTGCTATAATTCTATCAAATTTTGAAGATGATCAATCTTGTGATTGTCAAGAGGTTAAGTGATTTTTTTCCTTCTCAGCTTGCTCCACACTTCTCATGTCTGACTAAGGAAATTAACAGAGCAGTCACATCAATCTCCCTCATAAAGATAACTTGCTTTTTTTCTGCTGGGATTTACCAGTCCTTCAGTATGATCAAGGATATGTTTGCCTTGCATGGTGTACATGTAACAGGTTTACAACTTTTAGAAATGAATACTAAATGATATGTACAATATCCAACAAAGACAGTGAAGAGTAAAAATCTTAAACAATTTATTCAAAGAGATGTGAGTTTCAAATTTTTAAATTAATTTGGGAAAGAGTGAAAACCAAACTTCACAATGACTTGATTTTACATGAGATCTCAACAACGATTAGCAACAAAGGCCAGGTCAGACAGCAGTCAATTTCGACAGTCAGAGGGAGAGATTTAAAGTCCAACACTATTGAAGTTCTTTGTTGTCCTATCTCCATTTTCAGCAATTTGGAGATATATATGTCATGTGAAAAAGGGATAGTAAATCTATCATATACTGTAGTCATTTCACCTGTCACTTGCCCAAAGAGGTATAATTTGAAAATCATTTCATCTTATCTCCTATGTACAAAACTCATCAATTTTCTCAAAATGTGAAAAATCGAGAGAACTGAGCTCACGACTTGTTCTATTGAGACCAAACCCAGGAAATACATGCAGCTGTCACATACAAACACACAGCTAGATGCATGACATCACTTTGTATTCAATGTCTTAGCCATCGTGGACATCATAGTTACATTCTAGAAAGCGGACATTATAAACTTCAGGCCACCACTCAGAATGAAATAGGATGGAAATCAAAGTGAAAATAGAACTCTATGACTCCTACATGGAATTTATAATGGGCAGAAAAATATTTGCAGTTCTATCAAATTGCGAAACTCCTGACTAAAACTGTTGATTAAAGACTTCAATATGCTGATAATATGGCATCTCCAGTGGCTCCCCTTGTCCAAATAGTGTCTAGGGTGATTTTGTGTCCAATCTGAGGTTTGCACGATGAAGAGATGGTATGGCAGACAGTACTTCTTTCTTTCAAAGGTGAACATGTTAACACTTATATCATATGAATAAAAACCTTCCCATACTTTCTGTTCTCTCTAAAATGCCCACATGACTTAAATCTACCGTAATTCACTCATTTCTATTGAATTATAAAAAGGAGTTGCCATAATTGTGGAAGTCAAGTAACTCCTTTGACTCTCAGATTTTCAGAGAATTTTTTGAACGATAGAATCTGTGCTTGCTCATTATTATTTACCACAGAATCAAAGAGGGATTTTTTGAAGTTGTATTGCTTGACTTGTTTCTCAAACGCAGTGTAGCCGGGTTCTCCAATCAACTGAAAAATACAAAGATATAAAATAACAGCACTGAATTGAAATGCATTTTTATTTCAACATGATCAGATCTAAGAAAACTGTTCTCTGTTCTATCTTTCTGTCTCTCGAGCATATCAAATTGCAGATATGGCCAGTAATGAATGCCTGCTTTTCACAGTAACTTAATGTAGATCATAAATCATTTGAAATCCTCATTCATCCATTTTACTAAGGAAATACAAATGTCTCGAGCCCAGGGCAGATGAGTCAGAAGTCGATCTCGAACATTTCAAGTTACAGCCGTTTTTAACTATTTTCTGACGGAGATACCAGCATTTTTTATTTGTTTTCTACAAAATAAAAAATTCAACCTGTTCTAACCTGAAAAGAAAATGTTGGTATCTGAGGCAGAAAATAGTTAAAAATGGCTGTAACTTGTGATCACCCGAGCAACTTTCAACTCATTCGTTCTGGGTGCAAGACAAATACCATTTCAAAGTTCAGTAACTGAGTACTACTTGAATATTCATATGTCCCTCAGTGACTAGATCTGACTTGGAAAAACAGGGATGTCAACTTCTTTTCATTGACTAAAAAAAAAAAAGAAGGAGGTTGTTTTGAATGTAATGTTTACAACCAATGTTTACGCAATTATCATTCAAACTGAAATACTTCTGAAAGAAAACAGTTAAAAAATTATGAACCAGCCATGAAGCTTCGCTAGCCTAGAAGTTTGTATTATTATGAAGGAAAGAAGCTTGACATGCCTTTGAACATCAAAAGCCCAATACGGAATAAACTTCCCCACATATAAACATTGCATGCAGTCTTAATCATAAAACTAGTCTTATCTCAGAAATCAATTTTTACAAGCTTGAGTCATTGTAGGAATTTGGATATCCCATTCCGCTGATCTCTGTTTCTCCATCCTTGCCCTCACCTGGGTGTAGATGACCCACAAGATGAACATGAGGATGAGATCAAAGAGGACAAACAGACAGAATGTCCTGCGGACAGAAGACATCTTGCCCTGGGCGATGGTCGATGCCTCCAGAGATGCGCTGACCTCTGGAGGCAAGAGGGGTGGGCCCCTGGCAGAAACTGCGGCTGTCATCTGAGGGGGCATTCTGGGAATAAAGGTAAAATTGATGGACGTTTAAATATACTGCTCACCAGTTGTAAGAATATTTGTAACGAGGTCTTGTCTACAGCCAATGAGCTATGACGAAAATCCAAATTCCACTAATCTGATATAGATTCTCTCATAATTCATTGGTGGTAAGCGATGCCCTGCAACTAATATTCTCCTAGATAATCAGAAATGAGCCCAAATGTCTTACTCCCAGAGCAAATGTCAGAGATCAAGCCAAGGGATCGCAAGTTACTGCCATTTTTAACTATTTTCTGACTCAGATACCAATCTTTTTTTTTTTTTTTCTTTTTTGAGGTTAGAAAACGTTGAATTTTCAGTTTGTTAATAAAGAAAAGCATTTTGGTAACTCAGTCAGAAAATAGTTAGAAACAGCCGAAACTCAAAATCACACGCAGCAATTTCTGACTCATTTACCCTGTATGCAAGACAAATAATTATTTGAAGCTACAGTGACAGAGTAATAGCCAACACAATGAAATACACAGATTTTACCATGGCAGCTCAGACAATCCAGTCAGTGATGTCAAGAGAAAACAAGTGTGGGTGGATTGTGTGGATAGAAGAAGAAGTCATAAAATTTGTTGCTGGGATTTTCTTTTTCTTTTTTCTTTTCAATCCACTCCACCCACCCCCAACTCCAACCAATGATTTTACTCCCAAGGCAGGGTAGGTTCAAAGCATTCAGGAAATAAAAATGAAACAGTCTGACAGGTTTCAAACATCTGGCAGCAATGGGAGTAAAAGGAAGTCAAAGAGTGAACTGATAATGTTGGATATATAAAGCTGGCATGAAGTAATTCATTATTATAGTGCTGGAGAGTGTAAATTACACAAAAGAGAGAGATGAGAAAGATCAGATCTAACAAATGAGACACGACACGATGAAATCACGTGCTTGTCAAGCTGAAGCAATCTGAGAAATCACATGTTTTTCAACAGTTAATGAATTTTTAGCTCAATTTTTTTTCTTCACAAAACCCTTCTATATCAATCTAAGAATGCATTTCAGGGTCAAATTTGGTGAAACAGATTGAGTAAAAGCCAAAAACTTGTAATTTAGTGCCAAGGTCTATTCAGGATTAATAAGGATTTACAAAGATGATCCATTTTCTCACTAAATTCAGCTGCTGTAACAGACCACCCCCATCGCCTTTAATTGCCCATATCTCAAGTTCTACTTAAGGTCATAAAATTTTTTCCCACACAGAAACAGAAATGAATAATCTTCACAGTGATACCTACCAATAACTCCATCTGTCCAAAATTTGACCAGTGCATGATTTCATTGTGTCGCGTCATAATTTCATTTATTGTTGTGAGGGAATCTGGTTCACAGTGGCTAAAATCAATTATAATATGACCACAGAACAGCACCAAAGTAAAGGGACAAAAGCAGCTAAGTACCAGAACGGGCATGACATATCTAATATCATGCCAACACGTATGTCTTGCGAGCAGGGCAAAGGGGTCAGAAGTCACGTCGGGCAATGAGATATACGGCTGTTTTTGGTCATTTCCAACTTTCCGACTAAGATACTATATTTTTTTGTTGTTTTAAGAAATATTTTGGTATCATAGTCAGAAAATAGTAAAAAACAGTAAAAACGGCTGTGACTTGAACTCACCCGCTGCGACTTCCGACTCATTTGCCCTGGGCGCAAGATATATACCAAGTTAGGGACAAGATTCATGCAGAACGCTGTGCTCTCTGGGAACTACTCAAGCTTAGGACTGACTTCATTAGGATGTTCTTCATCAGAGAAAGTGTTTATCTGACACTGTCGAGAGTAGGGGCTCGATCAAGCTACAGGGATGTCAATCTGTCTACATGAAAAAGTAGGAAAAGTTCTTATAGCAGCGTGTAAAACTGAAGTACGTTAATGGTAAATAATACCAGATTTGGGGCCAACAGAGAAATTACTGACAGCCAAAAAAATAGGAAATCCTGCTAAAGTAGGAAATTTGACATCCCTGAAGCTGGGCAAAGCAAAGACCTGAGAGGTCACTTACAGTGGTTCCTCATCATGGTGGACACTGCTGTAGATCAGTTGACCAGCATACTTGGCGGCTTCGTCTCTGGATGATACCGACGTGGATGACTGGGCTACATCCTGCCAAAGACAAAGAAAAACACGAAACGGTTTAATTAAATTGTCCAAATATTGGAATGGATGAGAAAATTGTTTTCCTTTCTCACTTTTCTGTAAACTGAGTAATTTGATTTAGTTCTGGAACAAGGCCAAGTGCTAGAACCCAAATGTAGATTGCTTGTTTGTTTCTTTGGGTTGGGTCTAATGGCACATCAGCAAATCACAGCTATATTGTACCAAACATGGTAAGATACGTTTATATGTCAAGAGAAAGAGGGGAAAGAGAGCGGGACTGAGGACGAGCAAGGAGAGAGGGAAGAGATATCACCCCTGGAAAATCGAGATTGGCATTTCATGGGAGACATCCCACCGATGGCAGGCTTTCACCACCTACAGGTGGCAGCAAAGCCGGGCTCCTGTGGGGGTCCCATCTGTAGAAAACTTCTCACAACTTCTTCACAGATGAAAATGACACAAGATGGTTATTCAGCAAAGCAAACGATCTATACAGAATCTCAAAGCTGAGAACTCAAGGCTTAAATCTGTGGATTTTAGTTATGCATTCACAAGATGAAGTTCAAAAGATGAGCTATCCTCAGGAGTCATAAGTAACAAGAAGAAATATCTCTGGTAATTCAGACATCTGCCAGACCACAGCTGGCATCTTTTCTCCTTTGCTCATGCAAGACAAGGAAGTTAAACCAAGAACTCTGGTAGCAGCCTGTACATAACCAAGATAACAGTAAATGTCACATACCGTACTGTATATCTGCTGTGAAATAAACCTGTATATTCTATCTGGTCCAAAACGAGTGTTACAAATTGCTAATTCTACCACATTAAGCTACACCACTAACAGAAACATTGGGTTCATAACAGCTTGAAGTCTTTCCATTTCATACCACCAGGGATGTCAATATGTCTACAGCAGAAAGTAGGAAAAGTTCCTGGCATATTCTTTAGCAAAACATAAAACTGACAAATTATACCGGAGCCGGGGTCAACACAGAAATTGCTGACAACCAAATAGTAGAAAATCCTACTCAAGGAGGAAATTTGACATCCTTGATACTACACAAAATATGACTAATCTCGCTGTAAGGATGTTGGGGTAATGGATTCAGTATTATTTTGTCCATTAGTGAGTAAGTGGTGGGTTTTCTCCGTTAATATGTGAAGATCAACGGGAACCATACACATTCACTATCTACAAATGGGTAAAAAAAACAACCCCTAAAGTTTTGTCTTAAACACCTCTGTCTTATTTTATTTGATGAAATTGCATATTCAAACTATTGCTTTGGACAACACAGGCTGTTAAACCTCATGATCTTTCTTGATGAAATGGTCAAGACTCAAGATTAATTCCATGAACTCTGACCTCGAATAGGAATCTGTCGTTCTCTCACTCTCTCTTAGTCTTCCATATATGTAAGCAAAATTTAGAAAACTTGATGTCTATATGAATAGTGAAGTATCAAACACCGTATTTACTTATCCCAGTTCACATCTATCAATATGCTTCCTGACAATGTAAGAAAAATGGCGCCAAAGTTTCCCTGACTGGTCTGAAGATCTCCACAAATACTGATATATCTGTCCACAGTTGTGATATAAATCATGCACAGGTTAAGTGTTTCCCGTTTGTTTATTTTCTGGTTCACGAGCCTTAACCAATCAAAAACTAGGTTACTATTTATAGTCAAGAGAGCACATAAAGAGGGTTGGCTGAAAGACAACAGGGAATTCCCGGAGTTTTATTTATTTATTTTATTTGCTTGCATGCATAATAGGAGATCGTTGTGCTCAGTCCTATTACTTCCCTTTGCCTGACAAAAGAGGGATTGAACAAACAGTGTAAAGAAGAAAATAATCGCTTTTGCCCCCTTTACTTGAAACATACAACATGAAAAATTCAGAAAACAATTATGATGTAAAGAGAATGTTTTCTTCTTATTGTTATAATTTTATCAATTTTTTTGACGGTCAGTCTTTCGAATGGCAAGCAGTGAAAGGATTTTTTCTTCTTTACGCTGCTTGCTCAACAAATCTGCTTTCGTCTGGCAGAGGGAAGTAAAAGAACAGGTCAAAATGATCTCATCTTATACAAATTCCTCTTTTGAAGAGGGCAAATAATCTGCGAAACGATCTCCCATTATGCTTTGACCCGAGGGATCGCCGCAGCCATGTTATTTTGGCATCCGCCCCGCGGAGAACAACTCCCGTCATGGGTGGCGGGTTTGATTCGTGGATCTCGCTATGGGAGATGAGGGATATTAAGATCCAAACCAGCATTTTTTTAGAAACAGCCCCCTGACTTCCTGGGTAGAGAAACTCGACGTCTAGCCTTCTTGGATCAGGGCGAACATATTTCGGAGGTCCCAGGTGTATATTACGCACGTTAAGAACCCTTGGCAGTCAAAAATCGATGAAGAGCATGGGGGGTGCCGCTGTGCGGGCAGTTTCCAGAATTCCAAATTCCTACCCACAAAAATGTTCACAAAACAAAAAAGCTAGTGACTACCTAAAGCCTAGATAATCTCCCTGTCTAAGGATTAAATTGCTTAAATCCCACCCTTTAAAAAATTTTTTTTTTAAATGTCCAAGTACCAGAGGTGAACTTACGCAAATGTCAGTCTTCAGGATCAACTTAATTTTCACTCATGCATTGGCAATCCCCTCATTTTTTTCTAAAAAGATATTTTGTCTATAAACCAAGTATAAAACAGCTTTCGAAGAGTTGAAATTTTCAACTGCAAATTTTCCCAAATCGATGATAGTGGTACCACCTCTCTGGTGGTACTTAAAGCAAAATAACATTCACGGGTTGATTTTATGTAAATTCAACACCATCTGGGACTTTAAACTTTAAATCCCACAATTTCACAACCCGTGGAAACGGAAGGAGAGGCAAATAGGGGAAAAAAGGCGGGGGCGCGTAGTAAATAGGGAATTCCCCGCGTTACCCATTTGAGATATCAGACTTGATGGCGTAACACTGCCATAATGGAGCTGATTCGTCGTTACACAAAAATATAGTGCCCAATGTCTTCCAGGAACACATTTAGAATCTGCTTCCCACCCAACCAAGGTGC
>JBCAUA010100915.1:25552-40211 GCA_038406235.1 Peronia verruculata
GAATTTTCCCCCCCCCCCCCCCCCTGTGACTCTACGGTCCTCTGGTTTCTTGGGTAGGGAAGTTCGACGTCCAGTCTTCTTGGATATGGCCGAATATGTTCCCGATGGTTGAAAAACCTTTGCCAGTTTAAAATCGGACGAAGAAAAGACGGGGACCTCCTTGACCGGGTAAAATTTCTGAATTCTAAATTTCTACCCACTTAAAGTTGAGATAATTCTTCTTTTCTATGACTGAAGTGAAAGGCTGCGTAGAAACAGAATGGGCATTGACCTCCCAGTCACCAAATATCTGGAACGGGTGAACAAATAGAAATGGAAGAGGCAACTGGAAATCCTTCCCATCTAAAAATACACGCAGTGCAATAGTACAAAGCATACCTTGCTGACCTTTGAACTGCCGTGTCAACTTTCGGGATTTAACATCTATATAATCTGCACACTTAGAAACCGGAGAAAATTCGAGATAACCTCCATCCAGGAGGTTGAAAGACCAAGCCCTGAACCAGCGGATTATAATCCGGGGCAGGCATTTAACAGACCGGAGAAAATAGAGCAGAGGAGGGCAGACAAGAGAAAACGGAAGTGAGTCAGAACAAGGAATTTCCCTAGCTTATGTTTGCAGGATATAATCTTTTCTGTTCATATGTGAATTTGGACTTTGACCTGCACAATTCTACGACAGTATGTCGTTACTTTTATTTTTATTTTGCTATTCTGAGACACAAGGAAAAACCAGTTTTATTTTATCATATAACATTACACACGTTTAATCTTAAATGATGCAAGTTCGCTGTTGAAATCTAACATCGGCAACATAAATATCTGAGCAATGTAGTAAACGACTTGAAGTGTTCAGTTAGGGCTTGAACTCAATTTACAACAACAGCAACAATAAAAACGACAACAACAACAACAATAAATTACAGGCAATTATCGTATGACCGTGACAATACGGGAGAAGGCGCGCGGGGTGGGGGGTGGGGAACTGAGGGGGGAAAAAAGAAGAAATGAAGGCACAGAGTAGGGGAAGAGAGAGAGAGAGAGAGAGAGAAAGAGAGAGAGAGAGACTTACGTCATCATCAAACTTGCGTACAAAAGTGACGGTGGTGTGGTAGCCCGGGCCGGAGCTGTAGATCTTGGAGATGTGAGACATGGCGCTAGTACACGCAAACACCTGTGTGTCTGTCTGTGCGTACCTTTCTTCGCTCTCGTTACGTTCCTAATTACATCCACACGGCAAGAGGAGCGACCATTACCACGGACACATTGTACACATACAGATCAGTGCAAACAAAGCTCTATCACAGCCTTGTATTTAGAATATCTTGCCGCTATGCCATCTACGTCCTGAGCCATCAAAGGAGATCACATTCCCATAGTTGGTACTGTACTCTGTTAGTGTTTCCCACTCTTGTCATCACAACTTCCAATTTGAGCTGGACATGATGTATTCTTGACCTCAGTAAATCCGAAATCAAAACAAGTTCACCAAAATTCCGAGGACTAGCGCCAAAAAAAAAAATAAAAATCTAAACCTTTGACGGTGGGCGTCTCCAGAAGTGATAAAATAATTTTCAGGCCCCTAGTGTCTATTTTTGTTTCACTACAGGCACCAAATTAATAAAAAAAAATAGGCTTAAAGAGTTACCACCACATGGGTCTCTAGACACTGATACTAGTTCTATACATCCCCTGAGACTCCATTCCTATAAGAGATCGCCGCACTGTTTCTACTGAATAGCATCTGATCCTGGTCTTAGAATGACAATCACAGTGTGGCCAATCGATTTAGATTTCTTTCATACTTCAAAATGATATATAATACATGTATCTGAAATTCGGCCTTTTAGCCTCAAGTATTGTGGTCATCTCGACTGTAGGCCGTACCCACAAACGGTTTCATATGGACGTCATAATTTCATCCAAAGTCACACGTTTATCCCGTTTATAACTATAAACTGGCAGTGTGTTCTTTTCTGCGTTCATAGCTAAGTGTTCAAACAATCCACCTCATTTCCTTTCAGTTGTTTCCCACTCGTTTCTACTACCAAATAATGAGTTCCTTCCGAAACTTCTCTTCGCCAAGGGCTCAGCCATGTACCGGCTGTAAGCGAAGTGTAAGGAATGGCACAAAATGTCGGGGGTTCTGTTGCTCTTGCTGCTGCTGCTGCTGCTGCTGTTTTGTTGCTGTTGTTGTGTTGTTATTGTTGTTGCTGCTGTTGTTGTTATTGTTGTTGTTGCTCTTGTTGTTGTTCTGCTAGTAAAATCATTCCATCATTAAAATGTGTCCATCTCTGTTTACCATTGATGTCACACATCAACTATCATCGATAACCATCCACATTGCATTCGTTTTTCAAAGTGTGTTCCACAATTTAACTGAAGGATCTTTTGCGTGATTCACAATGATATAGGCACACAACATAAATACGTGAGCACTGCACGAGTCAGTCTATTAAATTGGATGCACAGTCACATGCATTTTACATGGCAGCGAGTGGTCCGTCCCGCACCCGAAGGACGTCATTCTGAGCATACCTCGGTCCACTATCAAAAGCTGAATACAAAATACTAAAAGATACTCAACTTGCAACAGGAGATAAGCTTATGTTGTTCGATCTAGCTGATATCCAGAATAAACAACAAAACTGCTCACATTCTACGTGGCCACGAATAGCATCGCTCGGCCGAAAAACCCAACCCGATCAAATTTTGGTCCCCGAGCAGAGGCCTCACTACAGAACTTGCAACAGGTATCCTAGCTGGGATCAGAGATCAGTTGATACTGTTCACTTTTACTGACATCGGGCACAACAAAAGAGACAAAATAAACAACTCAGATATGTCAATCTGTCTACATGAAAAAGTAGGAAAAGTTCCTGGGATATCCTTTAGTAGCACGTAAAACTAAAGTACATTAATAGTAAATAATACCAAATTTGGGGCCAACAGAGAAAAAGTGACAGACAACAAGTAGGAAATCCTTCTAAAGTAGGACATTTAACATCCCTGACAACTTCTATCAAGAAATTGGTAGCTTCGCTTGACCTCTGAACTTCTTCTGTCACAGGTTCAGCTCCATGGCTGCTTTGCCCCGAACAGTCTTGATATGAAATGCATATATCACTTAAGTGACATCTGAAATATCATATATTTCAGCACGGCTGACTTTGACAGACTCACAAATATGGATGAATGCTGTCAGACTGAGGACAATACACGAAGGCACAACTTGACAAAGTCTATTTAAGACAACGAGGACCAATTTGATGAAGTCGGTTAAAGCAGTGAAGCAGTTTGGAAAAGTCTAGTAATGACAAGAAGGCAGAGTCTAAGTCTAGTGAAGACAATGAGACACAATCTCAACATCTGTTAAAGACATTGAGGTGCAATCTGACATACTTTGGACAAAATCGGTGGTTTCCGTGCGGTCAATGTTAAACTGAGGCTATATTGTCTAGATTCCCGTCAATCTAGCCAAAGCTTTAACTCTTATACAGCTGGATCCACATCTCTTGAAACTTTGTGAGTCTAATATCCCTTTTTGTATATGGTTACAAGTTTATTCACCACAAAAGAAAGCTTTTACATAATTATGACAACAAAGTCTGATTTTAAATGTCTGTCAATATTCACTAGTTTTCAGGCAGAAGAGACAGTTTGATGTTGATGCTAGGGGCTTAGCATTTAAAGAGCTAAGAAAATCTGTGTGTGTATGTGTGTTTTCCCGATAATTTACTCACTTTTTAAGTCATCCAATAACTACCGATTTGTTGCTATGGGTGAAGTCTCAATATCGCTGTGCGAACACATCCTGACATGATATGATTCATTATGTCAAAAACAACACAATTTTATCCGCCTTCCTCACTTTGAACATCCGAATGATCACTTCAAAGCCGGCAATGTACTTAGGAACATGAATGTAAGTGGAAGCCACGTAGAGAGCGAGCGGACATCCTTGTTGTAACTTCACGACAAAAGTAATTCGACTAGAAAAGGTTACATAATTCTCTCTGGTCAGATGACGAATGCTTGACCCATTTGTCTGCTTAACTCTTAAGATGTCAGGGGACTATTCTATAGGGATTAAGATGAGTTTTACACGGCCAGTAATTAAGATGGTGTGGTCAAATCACAAGAGCTTCAGGTCTGGCAAAAAGGCACAGCAGGCGATACAAAAAGGCAAGGCAGACACACACACACACACACAAAAAGAAGACTTGCAAACAGAAAACTTAGGACGGACAGGGGTCAGCTTTGCCGGGTCATATAGGGTGGCAGGGGGATGCAATAAATGGGGGAACGTGGTTGTGGACGTCATGACTAAATGCCTAAATGGCTACATAGTCACGGGATAGGGACGAATATGTGGTCATACCACACCTATTATGAGCTCGGTTCTTTGTTGTCCTATCTCCATTTTGGGCGATTTGGAGATATATAATATGTCATGTGAAAAAAGGAATAGTAAGTCTACCATATACTGTAGTCATTTCACCGATCACTTGCCCAGACAGGTATATTTTGAAAATTGTTTTGTCCTATCTCCAACGTACAAAAACAGTTACTTAACACAACTCATCAATTTTCTCAAAATGTGAAAAACGGAGATAGGGCAACAGACAACCGAGCTCACGCTATGTATAGTAAATTTATGCTCTTTTCGAAGAATAAGAATTCTCGTTATAACGAAAACACTGTGATTGACGCTGTATAACTAATTATTATCATCAAACCCGCAATGTCCTTAGACTTAAATCGTCAATTCCGAAACTTATACAGGGCGAAAGAGCTGCCTCCTGGTAGTTAAAAGACGTAATAGAACTGGGCCATAAGTAGGCAGACAACTGTTTCACTGTTTGTGTCCTTCTTTAGATCAAAATTAGCCAAGCCGTTTTTCTAAACCAGTTCAAACCCATTATCAGGGATGTCACTCTGTCTATATGAAAAAGTAGGAAACGTTCCTGGCATATTCTTTAGCAACACGTAAAACTGAGGTACGTTAATGGTACATAATACCGGATTTGGGGCCAACAGAGAAATTACTGACAGTCAAAAAGTAGGAAATCCTACTAAAGCAGGAAATTTGACATCCCTGCCATTATAAATGGTTATTACATGATTAAACTTTATTAAAGCACTGAACTAATTTGATTGTAATCTAGAACTTAATTTATGATAAAAATGTTCTAAAACATGTAAAGTGCCCACTTACAAAGGGTTAGTCTACCTTTGCCCACCCTTTATACCATAACTGCATCCCCGGTATGCCAGCGGGTAATTTCTACAGATATTAAAATATAATTGCTTCTTTGTTTTGCTTTGCCACTGAGGGCTGAGTGAGATGACACTGTCTGTCTTAGACAAGATGCGTGGCCTGCGCTACAGATGGCCGGTTCCTTTTCAGTGTTTGCTTTACGTCGCCCGACTATCTTCCTTTGGTCCCCCTCTGCCCTTGGTAGTCTGCCTGCTTTATACTGAAGGCATTATAAGGGTTAAGCCGCAATTTACATCCTTGATCAGGATCTATGTTCCTCTCCCTGAATGACTTGGTATATCAATGTGGAAATCTGACAAAATCTACACTGACAGGACAGTGATGTAGTTCCAACAAGGAAGTTCTCGCTAAAGGACAGGATATGAGGCATCAGCTCTCCTTCAGTCCTACCACAGGCCTGGGATAGGAGGAAACTGCATAGTAATCAAGTCGTGTATTTGTATGTGTGCGTTTGCGTATGTGTACGTGCCTGCGTATGTTTTTACCTGCACACCAATTAGACTTCATTTAAATATTAACTTTGTACCAAAATAATAATAATAATAATAAAATAAAATACAAAATGCAAAGGAGTTCGGGATTGAAAAAGAAAGTCCCATATTCAATGTTAAAGGTAGTAGTTGCTTGATACTTCTACAAATCCTCTTCTGTCACACTCGGACAGGCGGGCCGGCGATCACAAACACAATATGCTGAGTTTTCATGTACACAGATTTTCTAACTTGGAACTGGATCCGGAAGTGGTTGTGTTAAACAAGCATGATCTTGCAAACTACACCACTTTGAAACATTAGCGACTCCTTCTGAAAACCCGCCCGATACGTATAAAAATATTTGGGAATACAGTGTATTTTAAAATTATTTGGCATAAAAATGTTCTTCTGTCCTATTAAGTTATGTGCCAGCTTCCAGTCTCTGTCAGCATAACAGGGGTGGAAATTTGATACACTGAGACGGCAGTCTACGTGTGTTATGTTTTCATAACAGGTCTGCCACACACACACTATTTCATCTCCGCCCCCCCCCTCCCTTCCTGACTTTGCTCATTGTGTGTGCCGCAAATCGCATCACCAGCCAACAACTAGGCTAGCAATCATAAACACAAAAGGAAATTCCATAAAGTTCGCCCGCCCACCTGTACTGTGTATAACCATGTTGGAAATTATCAAACAAGACTACATTTCACGGTTGACGTAAGCCCATTCACTGCTTGTCATAAAGAACAAACTGTGTCTTCGATAACAATCTTCATAATGGTAATGTCTCTTTGGATTCTCTTTCTGTCGCAGCATTGTACCAATACAATGTCAACGGTGTAATGGTTGGAGAAAATGAACTAAAACTTTGGATTATCTATCCCAGGACGGGGCCATAATTTTCGGACACATGGACAAGGTCATATTTCACTATATATAGCCTGGCCCAAGTATGGACAGCCGTCGTCAGAGTCGAATTCCGCATTAATCTAAAACTTCACAGTCGTCACAAGACCATTCACAATATTCCGCGGATGAATTAAAATTTCGCAATTCTTCTTTGAGAAATGGCATGTACAGTATAACAAACAATCCAGTCATAGCCTATGTCTGTAGTTATTCTGTCTATGGCAGCTCAATGTTCAAAACATCTTGAGAGGTTGTTGTTTGTGATCTTTGTGTATGGGAGCTAATTATCCATGGACTGCAAGACAACGGCAACACTGACTACATGCCTGTATGGCTGAAAGCTATGATAGAAAGTAATATAGAAGCAAATGATCAACAATAATTTGGCTGAAAGAAATGAAAATAAGACTCTTAAGTTGCTTTACCTTAGACCAAAGCTCGGTCGGTACACCCATCTGGACAGAGCCATAAGATCTGTATCATTGTCCAAATCTCATCGCCACTGCCAGTTATGTTATGTTAGGCGCGCACAATCAGGCGAAGATTCTGTTAGGGTCTCAACTACACGCAGATAGCTAGCTGGACAATTGCCGGTGAAAACACAACAGCTCAGTTATCATGAGCCACTGACTCACGGGGCCATCTTTGTTATCTGCGCTAGCTGTCAAGGGGCCAGTTTGTGCAAAGACTTCGTTCATTGTATGTTGCATAGAAATAATCTTCCCAATAACATCCAATTTCAATAGCTGGATATGTAAATGTAAATGTATATTGCTATGTAGACCAAAGCTTATAATCGCTGACCGGCCAATTTATCCCTTGATGTACCGTATAACTATTAAACGTAATGTACCGCGTAATTTAGCCCTGAACGTGATAATGCAGCGTAATTGTTTGTTTGTTTGTGTCAGAGTTTAATGGCACATCAGCACGATTCACGGCTATATTGTGCCGAACACGTAAGATATGTTCACACTTCAAGAAGAAGTGAAGAAAGAGGGAGGGACAAAGACTGGAACATGGAGAGAAAGAAGAGATGTCATCCCTGGAATGTCGAGGATGGCATTCCATGAGAGACAACTCACCAATGGCCGGTTTTCACTGCGTAGGGGTTGGGGGGTTGGGGGGGGGGTAATGCGGCGTAAAATCCCGACGCAAACAAACAAATAAGACCAAAGATCTATTATCTTTAAAACATTTATAACATATCTACAGGAACACCGGCACATCGAGATTCCCCTGACAACTAAAGGATTAACAATTATCGCCCACTATCTCCAAACTAAACATATGCTTAGATTTTTGTTCAAATCACAGACCATGGATTGCAAGATGTTGTTAACTAACAATTAACTCATCAAAGGATGCTGATTAAGACATCGTTCCTGGTGACTGCCGATATCAATGAAAACGTGTTTTTTAAACATCCGTTATCTTTTGTTTCGCAATTCTCTGATAAGATCCTCTACATTAACAGTACATACTGCAACACCTAGTTATTAGATCGGCAATAAGAGCTTAACAATAACAATGAAACCATCAAAACTGCAGACGCCCATAAATAGCAAAATGCAAGGAGGATCAAGCTCACAAACACAAGAGGCTGACATCCCGATATATATACATGTATAACCAAGTCACCAGAGGCTCATAAAAAGAACAAAATACCAAGAGAGCCCAGAATCTGACTTAGAACAACTTTACAAATCCTCCTAGAAAAAAATCACATCATTGCATGAAGAAAAACAACATCAGGCTATATCAAAGCAATAGATGTCACACCATTGTGAAGTTGACGAACACATGACCAGCCATATCGACAGCTAATCTGAGCTAACGTTAAAAAGATGTTCCACTTTCGTACTAATACCCTCTTATCATCACTGAGCCCAGAATATATCAGCGGCCGAACAGAAAGATCTTCAGCTGTCCAGTACAGACCATTACCGATTGGCCACAGGTCAGTTTATGGGTCAATATTAACATCAATATTGATATACATGCCGATCTGATTGGTACCAATAACACACTGCAGATCTGTGTATTTTCGATATTTGATACAGAGAACTCGCCTTGGGAAAAGATATCTCTGTATAAATGCCCACCCCACCTCAAATCTGTCCTAAACTTGAATCCGAAGAAAAGACTATTCAGTTAAAAGGAAGCCAGTCTCTAAGCCTGGGGTCTCAAACACGCGGGTCGCATGTGGCCCTCCAAGCAATAATTTGCGGCCCTTGAGCAACCTGGCATTGTATACATGCACAGTTAACATTGCATAGGCCTGATACAGCTAAAACTATAGTAAGCCCATATGCTTATGGTATGTACATAACTGAAACTGGATTTTAATAAATGTTATGATTTATATAATTAGTTTTCACAACTATGTTTACAATTCTACTCTTCCCAATACGACCAACATTTTTGCATTTTTGTGGCCCTCTGGATCCACTATTTATCATATTTTGGCCCCATTCTTGTCTTGAGTTTGAGACCCCTGGTCTAAGCAAACAGTATCTGCCTTACATGTCCACAGAAGACAAAACTCGGTCAGTCGCCAAATTCTCTTCAAACTCTGCTAACTCACAACTGGGGTCAATTAATACTGAAAAACGACACTTGAGCAAGATAAAAAGTATACATATAATTACTATCTCTGACATTTGAGACTGATAAACTCCGACATACTGCATACCATCTCCTTACCAGTGTATCTTTGGTCCCTATGTGCTTCAAATTCCTATCTACTGTAACAAATTAATGTCCTTTCCCTCACAGTTTCATTTAATTATTTCCACAGCTTTTCCAATAGAGTTCTCCATCGTTCAAGCATGTTTGACAACACATCGCATATATCCATTTGTTTGTTTGTCTGTTTGTTTGTTTTTGTCAGGGTTTAACGACACATCAGCACGATTACGGCTATATTGTGTCAAGCATGGAAAGATACGTTTACACGTTAAGAAGAAAAGAGGAATGAAAGTGGGACAGAAGGCAGGAGCAAGGAGAGGGGCTTACACCGCCTGCAGGTGGGAGCAGAGAACCTACTTATAACCCCGGACTCCGGTGGGGAATATATCCATTCAGTCGTTCTCTAAAAATGCTTTACATTCACTACATCACTATGTGTTCAAAGGCAGAACTCAAAACTAAACAGTGGCTTTTCTCATGTAACGGAGTTTTCAAGTAAAAATACGTTGTATCAGGGTTCGTAAGGGATGTCCTGATAAATATGTATGTCAAACGTTGTCAATGAAATTGCCCGTTCTCTACAAGTCTGACTGGCCATCTAACAAGGGGGACAAACCATATCGTATGTAGCCTCAGTTCACCATTGTTCCACCTCCCCTCTTCGTAAGTTTGAGAAATAGTGCCTTTAAAGTTTACATTCTACATGTAACATAAAGGATCCACAATAAACATAATCATAGAGTGTGGCTCGCGTAGACCTGATATTCTAAATCTCAACCCAAATAGTTCATATTCGACTTAGCACAGATCTGGCGGAGTGTTTTCACCCCCTACTGAAAAAAAGTACTCTGTACTGCGCCCCACCACGAAATCCCGCAACACTAGTTGAACGAAGAACTTCGGGAAAAACACGATGCCGGAATATGTCATACTTTTTCCTACGTCACTACATCATCAACACTATTCAGTGCGGCTAATATTTGAAGGCATCTAAGTTCAATAAGCTTACAGTGAAGACTTTAGTCACACGTTTTCTACCCACTGTAACAGGGTCAAACCGAAAAGTGAGGCAAATGTGTGAATACATGTAGTCTGGAGTGTCTGTACCCCTGCTAAAAATAGACGCAGATATTTCGAACCTGTCGCTTGGTTGGAACAGTTTTATTAAGAAACGCGGTATATGTTGAGCCTAATATATATATATATGTATATCGATGCACTCACTCTGATCTTCTAGAGGGTGGAGATAGAACATTTATGAACTGAGGTTATGATATAGAGTATCCACCCTGGTCCCTCGAGACACAGATTTGACAATCACTTGATGTGAGCCTATTCTGAACTACTTCTCTAAGTGGGTCACACGGATACGTCATATGGAATAAGGTCTCACTGACACTGGTACGATGAGCTGTAACACGCACATGACATGTGTTGACTGACAATGGAGCTCCACGTGACGGATCTGGATAACACATTCAATATAATACACAGGACAAACCCCGTCGGAGTAGAGGGTGAAAACACACACAGTTGCTAACGAGATGGTGGACCTTAAGACCTGTGTGTTTGACACACGGATAACACAGCATACAAGATACCAGCCAGGGATGCAAGGAGTACACAGCCATCGATGAGATCCAAATGAATACGTATTGCTAATAGTCTTTCATCTTACATAAAAAAAGAATGATCAAAAAATGACATACAATCGCACCTGTTTGAAACATTCACTCTTTCCGAAGAATCTATCTCTTCCCTCATTTTCTTTCTTTTTTTACAGAAACAAACGCACTCGTCCCCCCCCCCTCCTCCCACCTCCAAGAATCTGCAGGTATTAGGTAATACTGTAACAACCTGACATGTCGACCGATTCGTGAGGATATAAGGGATACTTGAGCAAATATAAGTTCTACTACTCTGGAGAACAAACGAATCTTATTATAGTCTAAATTCGTGCCTTTCTGCCCTTAGGCATACATAATGATACCACGGGGGAAAACAGGCACTACTGAGACAATGACAAGTAGTCATCCGCATGTGGTGCCCAGCATGATCATAACCGAGATATCACAGTGAAGACTGGGCGCACTTTTGTAACGATAAAATAACAAAACAGCATGACCAAGTTCATTATCTGAACGTCTCCTTAGATAAACAATCAACACTGCTGTACTGGGCTACCATACGTCACTACAACAGAAAGAAGCCAAACCGAGTCGACGCACCGATCACCAGATTCAGGGGAAATAACGCAATATTCACCCATATATGCAAGGGAAATAACCTATCGAAAAATATTTTAGTGAGGCAGATCTATCTATTACAAGTATGTCTCGCAACCAGTCAAAATGAGGCGTAAGTCGATTTTTCACCATATAGAGTTTTTGGTATCATGTGAAAGCTTATTTCACACGCTTTCAGCGAGTGAAAAAAGTTTTGAGCTAGCTCTATTCAGCCAGAGATATTGCAGTTTAAAGAGGCAAAGGGTGACCACTCAACAATGAGCGGAATTCCGAGTAAATCGAGTTTAAATGAACGGTTGCACACATAAATCTACATGCCTACCTCATAAAAAAACCCGATTTTAATCAAGTAAAATGTAGAAATCGAGGGTAAGACCGATACTGTCTTGTTTAGAAATGAATGCACTATCAATTTCTGCAATAATAAAAAAAAAAAAAAAATGGATATCTGACCCCCTTCATCATATTCAAAGCCCGATCTCTCCGTTCTAGCCCAGCGACTTACGTCTCATTTCGATTGGCCGCGAGACATATGATTGTATACCACAAAGACTGAATTCGTCTGCAGACTGAATGATAACCAAATTTTATACAGAACAAGAGAGCACAGTTCTGAGTCCCACTAATAAAGATGTTTTTCGCAGTCCAATCTTGCACCATCAGCACATTATCGTTATGGCTACATAATTACAACTAGATGTTATATCCAGCAGCTGAGGAGATAACACTTATCAATGAACATCTGAGATAAAAACTCTCCTGTCCTTTCCTTGACTGCTCTACTAATGTGTAATCATGTCTCCAAGCAGTTATTGATGAACAAGATCTAAATCATGGTGTTGTGATATTATCATAAAAAGTGTGAGGCTTTGGGATAACCAGTCACATGTCGAAATCATTCAGTTTTCAGTCCATTGCATACCAGTAAAGATATCTGTCATGCATATGAAACTGGGTTGGGTTCAATAAAGATATTCTTCCATTTCATCCCCCCCCCCCCCTTTTTTTTCTCAAAAACGTTAACAGGCAAAGAAAGTTGCCTTGAGAAAACTGAGTACAACATTTTTCTTGCATTTGGCAACTTTTTGCTAATAGACCAGTTTCTCTGTTGCATGAAACGAATACAGAGTAAAACTATTGCACAGCATTGTCAGTTTTCTAACAAAACAATAAAAATCATCCAAGATTCGTTCCTGAAGCCAGCCGGGGAAGGTACAATATAATCAGAGAAGCCACGAGACACCACATATTACTATGTTTCTTCGCAGCCAAAGAAACAGAAAACTAACACGGGTTGGGACTTATCAGCCATGTCACGCGATCCACAATGCTTGTCAGAAATAAAAAGTATATTACAAATCTTGCAATGTGCAAAACAGTCCAGCAGGAGAAGTGGTGGGCTAGGAAAGACGTGTGTTGGTACAATTAACTGAATACAAGTGATAAACCCAATGCTGATACCAAGACGGTATCACGTTATCGATATGATCGACAGAGATGGTAAGTTCATCAACGTCTCGCTTTTTTCATAACTTTTACTCAGTGCACAGAAACAGAAGGAAGAAAAACACCACCAGGTGCACATTTTTTACTGGCATGGGAACCGTGAGTTATGTCCACAAACACGTGACTTCTTGTAAATGAGTGGCACAGTTCTGAACGACATACTCCATTCAAACTATAATTTTGACCATTACTCTAACACAATCAAGAAAAAAAAAAACACAATTCACTCCGGCAAGTTTGATCACCGCTGTAACAGTCATGGATGATGACACATGCCATCCAGCTACCTTGATCACCGATATAGCCAATCAAGAAAACATCATATTCCACCCCAGCTGCCATGATCAACGATGTAGCCAATCAAGAAAACATCATATTCCACCCCAGCTACCTTGATCACCGATGTAACACAATCAAGAAAACATCATATTCCACCCCAGCTACCTTGATCACCGATGTAACACAATCAGAAAAACATCATATTCCACCCCAGCTACCTTGATCACCGATGTAGCCAATCAAGAAAACATCATATTCCACCCCAGCTACCTTGATGAACGATGTAAAACAATCAAGAAAACATCATATTCCATCCCAGCTACCTTGATCAACGATGTAGCCAATCAAGAAAACATATTCCACCCCAGCTACCTTGATCACCGATGTAAAACAATCAAGAAAACATCATATTCCACCCCGGCTACCGTGACCACCGATGTAACACAATCAAAACTTTTAAGACAACAATATAGCCGTCCGCTAGTTTGATCATCGATCTTGTATGACTGCACATGCTATTTTCCATCCTAGCTGTTCTGATCACTGACATAGCAGCACATTTCGGGGAAACGACACACTAAATCCATGCCGTAAGAGTAGGAATCCTGACGTGCCTTAGTGACATATCCAGATGTTTATGCTCATAAAAAAAACAAGTAATATAACATTATTTTGATCACTGCCACAACACAACTGAGTCTATTTATAAAGGTGTTCTCTGTACATTAACGCCAGATGTATTTTGATGTGTGATTGCCAGTACAGATTTCTTTCAGTGACAGTCGCGTCCTTTAAACACAGCTGACGCGGAACTACTGGCTGTCAGCCCAGCGTCCGGGTCCGTTTAACTCGCTCTGCAGAGTTCCACTTCCAACTGACCTTATGCACAAACATTTGCCCCCCCCCCCCACCCCCCCACCCCGCCTATTCTTTGTCAGTGCGGCTATGTACAATGTCTATATGGCTTTGTTCAACGAGGTCTACCCTCTAAATGTCAGCTAAGAGTACCCTGTGCTCTACCCCACACACCCCCCCCTTTCCTTTTATTCACTGGCATGAACAAATGACAGATAAAATTACCCCGTGTTTGAAAGTCGTGCGGTGTAAAGACTAGGACATCCTTGGCTCTCATCTTCAGACTCACATGTGACCTAGCATCTCTTTCTACTTTCTCACCACTTCTTTCACCTCCCAATATTGGAATCTATCTATCTATCTATCTATCTATCTATCTATCTATCTATCTATCTATCTATCTATCTATCTATCTA
>JBCAUA010100916.1:0-23818 GCA_038406235.1 Peronia verruculata
CACACACACACACACACACACACACACACACACACACACACACACACGCACGCACGCACGCACGCACACACACACACCACACACCACACACACACACACACACACACACACACACACACACACACACACTTTAACTGAATAAACAGATCAAATGACATGTTTGTTATATTATTACTCTTATTAACACCTCTCTTTCTGATGCAAAATTTTGTCTCATTCTTCCAAATTAGCAACCTGTATTTTACCCAGACCCTGCAAGAACAGATATTCCAAGGTGAGTAGGCCTAACTGCATACATTGAAAACAAAAGCCATCCATTTGCATCATTTTCATACAGTGGCTTAGCTTTGTGGATTGAATTCACAGGCCTGAGCCAAAACAGACCAGAGATATACCAATGATAATTGAAAAGGGAGGTTTAAAACTATAGCATGTCATTGAATTCAATGTCATTGACAAGGAATTCATATCTTGAATCACCTGCATGAATTTTCACAATTACAGTATTTATCAATATTATGTTATTAGGCCTAGCTCAGTCACAGAGCAACTTTTTCTGTTTATGCTGCCATAAAACCAGCAATGAGGTAACAACATTAGCACTTCAGTAGTACAGACCTTCTCATGCGATATCAGTAACTTATAACTGTGAATTCACTAAAATGTTTTTGAAAAGAAACAGAGTTTTAACGTCTGACATTTTTTTCGCACATTTTGAGTAAAATAATAGGCCTATATGATAGCAACATAGAGATCTAGATATAAAAATAATGATTATACAGTTGATACCATGCATTTTCTAATATACCGAAGTTTTTTCATTTTTTTTGTTTTTGTTTTTATAAAACATATATTGAATATTCTGTTTCAGTTGGTTTTTTAAAGATTGTTCTCGTGAACTGGCAGTTAAAATCCTCACAGATGGTGCAGCATATGGCAATACTCTCATGAGAGAAAGTTCAGCTTCAGCAAACAGCTTTGTAATTTCCAGGAGAACAAATCGTACTGGGTAGGTTGTTTAATTGATACACCAATCAGAAGTAGGTAATGATTCAGTAGAATTGAAGTAAATCACAGAGGTGGTATATCAGTGTCTGAAATAAATATTCAGGTCTGTCTAGACATTGATCACATAAGGGGAATTTCTCTTTTTCTCTAATTGGGAATAATTCTTTCATAGTTGTGGAGCTGAAATAAAGTTGGAAGGGTACGAGTTGTAGCCTAGAGACTGATCAAAGTTTGAATGTGATTTTCTGTCTCGAATTTAGTATACCCTATGACTTTCCTATTGTATCATATTATAGTAGGAATTAACTGCATGAAATAATCAGTTTGTGATGTTCAGTCTGCAAAATTAATCAATATGCAAACACAGTGGGACTAAACAGTATTCCTTCACATACTTTTCACATGGAATTATTGTCTTTCTTTGCAGTTCATTTCTATTAACTGTTAATCGATGTTTTGCTTTTTATTTACATTTATGCAAAGGCTGTAAATATCTGATATGTGAGCAGCAATGTCTCATCATTATTCATTGTTGTGTTTATCTGCAGGAAAGGAGAGACGTTTTCGCATTACATACTGGAATACACACCTCGAGGCTACAGACTTGATGTAGAGAATTATGTGAGTTTCATCACCATTAAATTTTTAAAATACTAACAGCAGTGCTAAAGTGTTGTAATTATTTCTTGAGCAGGAAAACTTCAGAAAGGAAACTGTAATTTTGATTCTATTATCCTCAGTTGTGTTAAATACAATGGCTACTGTGTGTTTCTTGTTTTTGTTTTTTTTGTTTAATCTTTCTGGTTAAAATAAACAAAAAATTAAAAACAAACAAAAAGTGAAAGAGATCAACAACATTCAATATAACTGTACAACAACCACTCTCATATCTAGATATATAAATTTGAAATGAAATAAGATATGGTCCAAAATTTCTCCTGGCAACAAACTGTACAATTTCATTTCAAAATGGTGCAAGAATATCAAAATGCTTATTATAGAAAATGTTTTTGTTGCAGCATGAACCAATGAGCTCATTGTCGGAGGTGATGGGATTTTTTGTCAGAACATCAGGTGTCAATACTACGAAACCTATGACATGCAACAATTTGAAACAGCTTGGAATCATGAACGCTGCCTTTAGTGATTACAGCAAAAGAATTTGTAAGTTGCTTTATAAACAAAAGGAAAACTTTCAGAATAAAAGGGTAATGAATATTTTAAATTTGACACGATAAATACACTAATGTACAAATCATGGACTTCTTCCAAGGGTTACAAATATTTATGTTTAACAATCAATTGACATTATGAATAACTGAATAACAATTGAATAACTGAGACTGTGTTGCATGTGAATTTCATTTTTTTTATTTTGGTCAGCATTAACTTTGGATAAGAACTAACCCTCATCCCAGAGCCCAGTAACAATTTTCAACTCCTTTCATACAAGGTGACAGTATCCAATATCCATCACAGGCAGTGAAGAGATTAAAGTCCTTCCTTAAAATTGTTTAAAATAATTAGTTATTATCATTGTTATGCAGGCAAAAACTTTCAGAAGATATATCATACAGAAAGTAGACACCGACTGAAAATATATATCTTATTGTGAACAAGCAACGGATTTCAAAAGAAACATGGGAAGAACTATGCTCATTTTCTTTTATTCGTTATATATTCTTTGTACTCATCAAGCATCATTCACAAACAGACTTATAACTATGGTAGATATAAAATTAGTTTCCACTTTTGTCACTATACTTTGGTTTGCTTCAACATTGACAGTTATTTCGAGTTTGACTTCATAAAAGTATAACAATAAATTATATGATAATTCAACACATTTTTTTTTCGAGTCTACTGACATTTTTTACCTTGAGATTTGGATTTCTTGTTATTCATCATATTAATAAACAATGAATGGATATTTTAGCTAACATTGAATGTTGGGTGATTTTTGTTTTATAATCAAATCATGAGAAAACTTTGGAAGGAATGAAACAGTTATGAGCTGTCTTTTATTTACTTTATCCTTTCAAGCTTCAGTCATTCATGATGCAGACAGTGGAGAAGAGAGTAAGTTTGTATAAAATTTTCTATCTGCTTATGTGAAATTCAGTTATACATTCCTTGTTACACATTCCATAGGTTTTAGTTTATCCTGTCAAATTTTGTGGCTTTAATTTGGTCATGCATGCAATTTAAGTGTGGTTTCCTCCACAACATGATACATGAAACATCAATAATGTCATGAACAAATTGACAGCCAGTTGTAGATTGAAAAACATCAAAATTCATTTGTTGAAGCCATCTGTGCTTGATGTAAGATTCGTGTAAAATTTAGGCATAAATATGCATGTGACATCTTACCCTGTAAACTGATTTCATGTCTGAAAAAAATAAGCAAAAACAATACTTTTTCAGCAATGACATTACAGTGGCTCTAAAACTGTTCGGTTCCTCTGTTTATGGAAGCCACGTTGCTTTGTTAAAGGATGATCATAACTGATTATATTGCAAACAATGCTACGGCCATTTTATAGTCTGTTTTGAAAAACAGTGGTTTTGTTATCCTGGAATGAAACGTTAGGGACACTTTTCACCTCGATAAACAAATACAATAAATATTAATTGGAATTGCAAAATTAATTTTTAATTATATTACTTTGTTCTCTGTATGTGCATTCATAGCAAATGAAACCAGAAAGATGTTCTGGATATTGTGAAGTTTAGGTATCCATATACTTCTCATTCATCCAGTATTGCAAAATATAAAGCCAACCTCCTCCATTACGATTTTAATCAATAAAATTTCATAATTGATATACAAATCAGAACACACTGTGAACAGAACAGAGCTTCTTTCAACAGTTGATGCTGATTCTGGCCGAGGTACCTGGTCATCTGCTGACCAAGGTAAGTTGAAATGACAGCATTTGTATCAACATTCATGCACGGCACCATCTGTTTACTTATTTGTATATACAGAATGATAAGATTCAATGTGCAAGTTGCATTCTAGCTTTGTTTATAAAAGTACTAAATGTAGTCAGTGGGAAACTTGTATTTTGTCTTGAGTTTTGAACCATTAACCTTTAAGAATCAATTTCATTCTAACATTTAGTCAAAGTTGCACACATGTCATATTTCACAAATGTATTGTAGATCTATTCTTATCTGTAAACTTTGCATGCTATGTTCATATTGAGAGATAAGTAATAAACGATATGAGATAGATAGTTACAGACTATTGTAATCAAGATCCTTTTGAACGATTTTGAATGTTTATCCTATTTTTTTTTCCTTCTGAATAATTACCACAGCCAGCAAAATTTACGTAACACTTAATGGAGAAATAAAACAATCAATTTATAAAATAAATATTAAACAAAAAACAAACAAAAAAAAATGATTATAAAGTAAAATTACTTTTTAATTGAATTAGAATCAGTAATTATATATGACTAAGTAATAATATGTCTATTTCATGCATATCTCCATCAGTACTTTGATACATTAATTTAGGTAAGCTGAGAGAAAAAAAAATGAAAATAATGTCATAATGTAGTCATATGTCCTTGATTTAGATATAAAGTAGTCATGTTGAAAAGAAAACAATTTCATCATGCTATAGCTTTGCACATGACACTGAAGAAAGTGGATTGTCTTTGGAAAAAGTGCAAAATATATTTTTTCCCTCTTTGTGCTTATTCAACGCCCCTTGTTTGCAGGAATGTGAAACTACATGTAACCTTTTATGTCTGGAAAAAGGAAGACATTTAATCACCAATGTCTTAAGAAGACCCTGTTTTGTCTCATGCAGGTATGAGACATGTTCAGTCAGCAAGAACATTCAAAGAGAGAGACATTATGCCAGTAAGGAACATCAGATATGATCGAGATGGTGAATACCTTTTAGTTTTTGTAAACTGACAAATATGTTAACTTTTCACGAACCATTTGGTCATTTCATGTTTACAATTGTAACTTTACTCATGAGTAGTTCTGAAGAAAATAAGTGAATTTGGAAAGCAACCCCAAGAAATGTTTTGTCTTTTTTAACAAATTATGTGAAACAAAATGGAGGAAAAAAAATGTCTTAGCGATTTAAAGTTTGGTAGGCCTATAAACTACATTGATATTTTGAGGTTATGATCACCATGTCTGGTTGACATTGTTGATTAATTTGTTTAAACTTGTATTCTCATTGATAGCACAAATCCCAACTTGCTCAATTGTGCTTGTTATTATGACTGAGACTAAAGTTTGAATATATTTAGACAGAGTTTTAGTCCCCTGGCATCAATGGGTCTACTCGTAAATGCTTTGCAGTGCTTCAAATATAACAACAAATGCTTTCTGCATTTTTATATTTTTTAATTTTTTTTTTTTTTTGTTTCTTACTGATATACATGTAATTATATTTAATGAAATCTCTTTCAATCAAAACTTTGCATGCACTTTGAGGCTAAAATTGATCATAATATTATGCAATGAAGAGAGGCAGTACCTGAAAAATTATTTTTGCTTTTGACTAGGCCTATGTCATTTTTCTGTATGTATGTGTATTTGGCATTTCTGTCTGACTCGGAATTATTGTGTCCTTGGGAACTTGCGACTGTTGAGATTTTGCCATGTTTTCAAAATCTGTCTCCTCTGTTACTTCAGCACCAGATTGTTTCAAATTTTGCTGGCCATTTTTTTGTTAACATCCCGTATATAAAACGTAATATGAGCAAATTGAAGTTTTATCGATAGTTTTTATTTTTTTTTTGTGAATTTTTGATAATGCCACGTATTAAATATGAACAAAATTGGCATTTTTATTCTCTATAAAAAAGTTTTCTAAAAAATAATAGGAGTAATGAAGTGCTTGTGTCATTGTCTTTATTATGTCGAGAAAAAATATGTGGGCCGAATATGATGAAAACATGTTGCTAAATTTTGAAGGGTATGGAAAAATGAGAAAAAAAAAAAAAAAAGACAAATCAAAACAAAACAAGACAAAATGAAAAAATAAACAGTTTAAACGAAAACACTAAACAGTCCAATATGTAATGACTGTAGAATGCATTGAAAAAACGTCCATATATACAAAATATTATCATTTTACAAACTATAGGTCATGGAATTGGAAACCCCCACTCTCTCTCCATATCTTCCTGAAGAAATTGCTCTTGAGCCTGAAATGTGGCCTGGCACCTTATATTTGCTATTTGATAAGCTAATATACTCTTAGAGAGACATTTTGTTTCTTTCACTTCACCGAATCTGAATTAGTAGACCAAATCCAGTGATTTTTTTCTTGATGATAGAAATCCTCACAAGATCATGTTGAATCCAGCAGTTTTTGTTGTGAGTAGGGGCAGAAAAATAAATATGGTCATACCATCTTGTCCCTCAATATGATAGGGGATTTAGTGATTTTTTGACCATCCTTCATCTATATATATATAAAAAAAAAATATGATAAATAATTTTTAGTCAAAGTAACAATTTGAATTTCAAGTCAGAAATAATTAAATATTTACTCTTTCTAGAATTTCTAGAAGTATAAAAAAAAACTGGACATTTATATTCTGAAACAAAACTGTTAATACAAGTTTGTCCCTCCAGGAGTTACTATTGTCAGCTAGGTTTTCCCATGTTTTGTGCTGCAATATTAACAAATGTCATATCTTGTTTGGAGTTTTTGGTCTCCTCTTAATCGCTTGCCTCTCGAGAGCTGTCATATATTGTGTCTTTCTAAATGAGATCATATGGCATTCCTCTAACTTGACCAAGCCATCCCTGGCTACATTTTTGATTTCTCAGGAATTGGGTCTGAGGAACATGATCTTTCCATATGATGCTGGGGATGCCTCTCAGACAATACATAAAAGCATTGAGCTTTTGTTCCTGGATGGTGTAGATTGTCCAGCCTTCTGTTCAAAAAGTTGATTGCACACGGGCTTGGTACACACATATTTCTGGTCTTGGCTGTTATTTCCCACTGTTTGTTGCTGAGTCTGGACATTGTTGACAATGTTCTTCCAATTTTCTTGTTGATTTCACTGTTAAATGCAAGCTTGTTGGAAACAGGTATGTGAATTCCTCAACCACATTCAGTATGTGTTCACCAGTCTTAATCTTTGGTGCTTCATTAACATTTTGGCCCATGATTTCCATCTTCATCAAATTACTGGTGAGGCCAAACTCAGTGCAGGCTTTTACGAGAGAGTCCATCAAATGTTGAAGTTCAGATTGTATATGCACAACCAGTGCTGCATCATCAGTGTGAAGAAGCCCACGAATGAGCACATGCTGACCCTTTGTTTCAGTCTTTATTTGTGGATGTTGAGCAGCTTTTTATTGGATCTGGTGTGGATGCCATTTGTCGTATTCTGGAAGGCATGTCCTAGTACAAGGGAGAAGAAAAACTTATAGCAAGGACTCAGCCTTCCTTGACACTGCTGAGGATGAGGATTCTGATGTAGCACTGCCGAAATGACGTTCTTCTCCTGCCTGTTTTGGAAGGATTCAATGAAGTGTTGAAGTTTTGGAAGACAGCTGATTTTCTCCAGCAGTCTGAAGAAGTTAACTCTACTAAAAAGGTTAATAGCCTTGGTGAGGTCTATGAAGGCGCTGGCCCTGTTCGTGGCAATTTTCTTGTAGTTGTCTTAGAAAAAAAAATTATCAATGGTTGTATGCCCTGTTCAGAAGCCATTTTGTGACGCTGGATAAACTCTCTGTGCAGGAATTTGATGTTTCTTCAATGCAAAAAAATGTTTATCATGCTATATTTAAAAGAAAAATACCTTTCCAGTTACCGCAGGCAGATCTTTTGCTTTTGTATTATGTATACTGTAAACAGTACTGAGGCATTTGGCATTCAAACAAAGCAGTTTGGGTTTTGTGCTTTAAAGTTATCTTGTCGTTAGGAAATTTGAAATGGGCTTGTAAAATTATAGAAACCTTAAAGATCAAGATCAGTACCCTTTAATTTTCAGTTGAAAAGAATTTGGAAATGAAAGTGTCAGAGCAACCACTGTTATAATACTGTTGTGATTGAATTGCTTTGTATTGTCATTTTTCTGGTTTAATTTCTCGCTCATAAGCAATCAAATTGACCAGTATATGATCTCTTTCCTAAGAACCGCCAGAGCCACCAGCACCTCCGCCACCTCCTCCTCATTTGGTACTAAAGCAACACCAAACAATGGGTAAGTGTATCTAAAACACATATACCCACAGTAATGGCATCAAAATCAACATTTTTACAGCAAAATACATTTCCATTAAACCATGACATTATAGTTATGGTACAAAATAAGACATGTCTATTATGCTATAACACAAAAATGTAAATCTGTGTAGATAAAGCATTTCTATAACTAAGGTATACATGATTGACACATATTTACAGCTATGGTATCTGATTATTACATTACCAGTGCCTGACTACTGAAGAGACAGCCTCATTCACTATGTTCCAGCTTAAGCTGTCTATCAAATTTTGTACAACTACCAAATTTTGTGTTTCACTGTAATTAAATTTTTGAATGTACATGATTTATAGAATAGTGTCCAAAATTGAAATGGAGATTTTGTCAATGTTAGTACCATTGTTAGAGCAGTACAAAGTACTTATGCCTAAAATATATTTTTTTGATGTCACCAGGACCACGAGGTGGAGGGAATATGAGATCCAAATCAGTTCCAAATTTGAAACCAGAGATGTTGAGGAGAATTCAAGCAGAAATCACAGCCAAAAGTAAATTTTACTCAGTGACATGCAGTATTTTTTTTAGATATATTATTATTATACTGAAATATCTTGTTATATTTAGCCAACTTAGTTCTTTCTCTTAGTCTCTATTACATTTTTCTTTTTGGCGTCATGTGAACACCTAATGCTCATGTAAAATAGATGGTGAATTTTCTATCCATTAAAAGTATATTTATGACATCATATAGACCAATTTAATGTAAATGAACATCTTATTTATTTGCTATGAACATCTTATTTATTTGCTAGCAGTAAAAGAAGAACTAGAACAATGTGGCAGCAATTACATTTACTGTCATTAAGACCCATGTTATGTCACTGTAGTCTAAGTGATGTTAAAGACTTCTTACTGAACCACATTGGATGGCTTACAACTTCTTTAGTGAATTTCACAATGACCTGTGCATTTCAAAAGCCTCAAAAATAAAAAAAAAATGTCCTGCTTGAAGGGCAGTTTTTGTTGGGTTTTTTTGTCTGAATTGCCCCATTCCAAATTTTAGAATATCGATAGAGACAACGCTATGCTTTGAAATGGAAGTCAAATGAGTATTGTAAATGAATTATATCAGTCATGAAATTCCAACTAAAATATGAAATCAAGAAACAAAACAAAAAACAAAAAAACAAAAAAAAACAACAAAAAAATAAAAAAATAAAAAAAAACAACAAAAAAAAAACCACAAAAAAAAATGATTAGAAGGCCAGTGCATGCAGATAGCAAAATTCATGTTAAGTGTGACCTATACATATTTGACATATAATGGCATCTTTGTAATTTTTCTTGACTGTATCATTTCTTTCTCATCCATCCTCAGCCGTTGGTTGTTCAACACCTCAGGAGAAGAGCCCATATTATGTAGGTACCTCTGACTTTCCATTCTTAAATTTTGTTATTATTTAGACTATCTTTGTATGCTAAGAGTGTTATTTGTGTCATCACACTTTTTATGCGTCAGACAGAAATTTTGACATGATATACAAAAAAAATCAAAACAACTTAGTGACCAGTTATCAAAGAACTGATTGCATTGTAATGTATAGCACAAATTAAGGATGTAACTGACAAAATTTTTGCAATTGTCTGAATGAATGTTGCCTAAATGTCAATATATATGGTCTAGAAATTATTTCATATCACAAACATTTCCCAGATAAGATTTTTTTTATAAGTCAAATTTCAATCCACTGCCAGATCTGAGGACATTTGAATGAGCATTGCAAAGAGGGAAGAGATTATTACGATTATGAAAAGAGGAAAACATTTGATATTTTTTTGCATTGTAAATTTTTCAGATATTTTCTACAAATATATTTCAACTGACCACTTTGTAGCAGGCACAAAAATATGACAGAGTCCTGCCTGTACACTGAGGGCAGTGTATATGTATTCTTCATTAAATTGCTAGTATTTCACAGGAAAGCATAGAAAATTAGGAAAAGACTAGGACATCTTCTTCAGCGAAATGCACAGTAGTGATTTGAACAAAAAAGAGAGAATTATTTACTTATACTAAAAGCAGATGAGATTTCCAAAGTGTGTATTAAAGAATGTTCTGCCTTTAGACTTTTGAAAACTTAAATCGCTGATATCTATGGAGTACAAGCAGCTGCATATCTTTCTAAATTGCTTAAAAATTTCTCTGTTTTTATCAGTAACTATAAGTAATCATGAATTTTTACACAGATGAACACCTCTAGCCATGCTGGATCTTTCGATGATCAGACAGTTTCTCCAGGTGGGTCTATGCTTTTTCTATTTCTCTATTACTCCCTCTCAGTCTGTTACTATCTACATGTATTTCTTTTCCTGTTTCGTCATTTGTCTCAGGAATCAAAGGTCTGAAAAAAAATTAGAAGATCTCAAAGGCTGGAATTAAATGATTTCTAAAAAGTCAACTTTTTATATTCTGATGTTATAAACTCATTGTGTTAGGAATTGGTACGTTTATTAAAAAATTTGAGAATAAGATCTGTCTAAGACTTCAGTGAGTTCTGAGAAATTTTAATTACAAGACAGACTGAAACAATGCACCTTTTTAGAATGTTTGAGTTTATCGAATTATGTCCAAAGAGGTAAAACTGAAAGCATTAAGGTTTTCCTGAAATAAACATAAAATGTTCATCATGAATTATGTTACAGACTGCTTGAGACAAAACTTTCCAATTATGTATTAACTTTCAACTTTCAGAAAGAGAATTAACATCACCACCACCTCCTCTCCCTCCAAATCACCCTGGAGCCCCTCCCCTTCCACCAAACCATCCATCCAAAGGGAGAAAACACAGTGTTGGTTCATGGGAGACTGACATTAAGGCAACTCAAGCGGACACAGTAAGTGGTTTCAGATTATGCAGACTTTGTTGTCCATGTTTTAAATTTTTCAAAGGAACAATAAATCACTCAATTTCAGCATAGCTCAGCTTTCCAAATTGCTGCTGAAATGAATCAAAGCTCATATCTGATTTAACACCACAGTGGGGCCATAAGAAGCTGCTGTGTGGGAGTTGGATTAAATTTACCCCCTTCCTTGTATGTGTTATAGCTGATATTTCAACCATTCCTGAGTTCAGATTTTGTCACAGTCACTACACAGATGAACCAAATTCATTATGAGATCGGCACAACAGGTAGAATCCATATTATTGATGAGCCTGTACGCTTTCAGTTTCAGTGAGAAGTTACTACCTTTTGTAAGACATGGATTCCTTATCTGCAAGAAACTGAAGTGAAGAGACCACAGACTACTGTCTCACTACAAAAGTCCCAGCATCAATGAAATGTCTGTTGTAGTCTAAAATATTATGAACAAACATTGATCATCAGCCCATTTTAATTTCAGTCATGATCATTTCAGTGTTTTTGTCTCACTGTCTTATGGTGCATGGGTTCATTTTTGTTAACATCATGTTTATCAATAATAAAAATAATTCCTTTAACAGTTTATTTGTTATGGAGTTTTGATAGAGCTGTATGAGTGGAGTTCTCCTATAAACCAGTCATTTGTTTCAGGATTTCTAGACTTGATCTGATAAGCATGGAGAAGTTTTTATGCAAATGTTTAAAACTTCTATTTGTGAATAAAATTGTTACCATATTATGATTCTCTGACTTCAGACCAACAAGCCAAAGCACTCTCACCCCATCACAGCAGACAATGTCAGAAAGCCAAGCCCCAAACTCTCACAAACCAACAGTTTTGTTGATGAATTGGCTGCAGTCACAGAAAAGATTCTTAAACAGAAAGAGGTAATTTTGACTGAGATGGTAACTAATATTTGCATTAAAGTATGTACGCCCTACATCAGCTTTATGTTGGCCTATACTATGAAAAAAAAATATTCATTCAATCTACTGGTGAAAAAGACCAGCATTGCATGTAGAGTTACTAAGATCACATGAAAAAGTCAACATATCATTTGTAAGTATTTGTGTTGTATTGTTGCTGCTATTCCCCACCTGAAAATAGACTGAACTTGGGCAAACCTGTTTCAACTTAGGACATGTACAAATAACCCATTCTCTTCCTCTGTATGGATTTCAAACTGTTTTGACTGATAGAAATACTGAAATTGTTCATTTCTACATCAGTGGAAGTAACTTTTTAATTTAGTTTATTCCATGAATGTTTATATGCACCAATCTTTATTCCCTGAACACATAGATCACAGAGGATATCCAAGCCTTGTACCTTGATTTGTGTGATCTGCAAGTGTTGTAGTCGGAACAGAAGGATGGTAGTGCTATAGTAATAACTACATGATGGTTTATGTCACCATACTGTGACATCCAAATCTGTAAAACATCTTTTTTTCACTCTTGCTCAAAACAATTAATTTGCTTAACATGTGGAATGCGAATAACAGCGATGATATCCACACATATGCTAGACTGTCACTCAATAAAATACAATATCATATTTCAAATCTTTTAGAGATTTTTGGAACCTACATGAAATCAATCAGATATTGAGAAGTTAATAGAATGTACAACTCAGATGAGTTTTTCACTCATTCCTTACTATGAACAGGATTTCTCTGTTATTCTGGCTTCCAGTGAGTGGTATTACTCATTTTTGACAGCAGCAACGATTCCTCTTACATGTATACACTCGTAGTGTAGAGATTTCTGTCGTACTACTAGTATTCTTCACAAGCTGTTCAGAAGATTTGCAAAATCTTTATGTGTTTCTTAGTTATAACTATAAACTTATGCTCTTTTTTTTCAGTGTCTCCACAAAATACGTCACAGAAATTATTTGAGCAGAGGAAAACAATCACATGAAAATTACTTTATATGAATGAATGAATTTGACAATCAGTTCTTCTCATTCACTTCATGTTTGTCATCATCTTGTTAGGTCATTTTAGTAGTAGTGGCTTGTATGAGTTTAATATACATGTATTCAAAACGTCTGCCTTTTTTCACTCTGCAGGGTTCTGATTCCGATGCAGGACCTAGTAAAACTCCACCTGAAGAGCCTCGATCCAGTGAAAGTGTCAGGTCGCCAATAGGTGAGTAGATATAAAACTAATATGGTCCTGCTGTACATTTGTCAAAAGATTTGCTTTATGCAAATATATTGTATTACGCAGAAATGTATAGCGCCTCTCAGATTTAAACTTCTTGTGTCCTTGTTAAGCATCAGTACATGTTTTCATTTCAAAGTATAGTTTGAACATGAAAGATCAATGATTGTCACTATAAAAATTACTCATGCCTTCAGTGAGCTCCACTGACTGCTTATCATGTCCTGAGCACAAACCCATAAAAAAGACATAGCTTCTTCTAAATTCAATCCGTTTGGCAACTTGAACAAGAAAATATAGTTTTGATCTTTTTTATTTTTTGTTTTGTTTAAGGCAGTGAGAAAGAAGATTGAAAATCAGTCAAAATGAAGTTCTTCTTTTCTTTCCACTCTCTTTTCATTTTTTTTCTGTCCCTCTTCAGGTGTTTTCCCATCCATAACTATCCCATCTAGTAGTGTATATGAGAATAGGCATGGAATGGATAAGCCAGAGATTATATATGCTCAGATTAGGAGAAAATCACTTCCCTCTATCTTCCAGCCGAATTCCCTTTCTAACCTTGACGGTCCAGGGAAGACAGTACAAAGCAATGAGCTTTTCGCTCTAGAATACCATAATTTGTCAAATTCAGCTGATAATGCAGTTATGAACTATGTAGAAATGAGCAGAGAACTCCTGCACACCATCCAGAGCAGTAGAGGTGAAAGCAATAAACCTAAGAGAGACTCTAATCAGTTATTGAAAGACAACAGTCATTTTATGGAATCTGTATTACTGTACACTAATGATGCTCCTGAAACTGATGGACATGTTTTGGATCTCAGCATAGAGACTTATGAACCAATTGAAAACATGAGCAATATCACAGGAATAGATGCTGTTGATGACAATAGCCTATTGCCCAAGATGAACCACTGTGTCGAAAGAACCACTGAGCAAGAAAATGACATTTTTCAAACCATTACATTTACAAATACAGCAGCTATCCCTGATGTAGGAGAAAATGTAGACAGAGAGAAGACTAATTCTCAAGCAACATATGAACCACTTGAAGATCTTCCTCAGCCAGTGAAAGCAAGACAGAGAAAGTCAGGCTTTGTGCCCGCACTAGCTGACTTTACTAAAGTTTTTGCTGAAATGAAACAGTCCTCTAATAGGAAGAAAATGGACAGTGTGAGTGAAGCTGATGAAAACGAAGTTTACGAAATTGTCCAGTGTGAAACGAATGAAGATTCTGTCAGTGCTCCATCATCACTCAGCATTTCAACCCCGGCTGAAATATATGAGGGAGTGGAATGCAGATCACTGTCTTCATTTCTTCATATTCCTTCTCCTGCAAGAAGTGGCAGGTCATCTGTGAAATGCACTGAGAGCAATGTTAAAGACATCAGAAGAGTTAACACAATATCCACATTTCTTCAATCTCACTCTACCATGTCACATGATTGGGCCTATACCGAAGTACCTCACAACATGACAGGTTCAAAATGTATTAATACACTTGGGCAATATATAGATGTCATAGCAAATTATGAGGATATCAAGGCAGCTAAGGCAGCCAGGGGAAGTTTCAGTGGACCCAATGTGGAGAAGCCCTCAGAAACACTTAACAAGAGAAGAAGCAAGTCAGAGATTTGCAGACCATGGATGGCAGAAGGTGAAAGATACCTGTACTTTACGAGGCATGTTGGCAGAGGCATAATATTTGGTTGTGGCCAATGAACATTCATTGTTTTGTGCCCGTCTTATGAATGGAGCTTGTTGTGAAAAAAATTGTCAGTTGGATTTCTATCAAGCAACTGATATTCTTTTATTAATCCACGGTCAGTTTATTCAATATTTTACTTTTTCTTGTTGTTATGAACATTAAAATACTTAACATATATGCAAGAACTATTCATCATCACTATATTTTCTCTTAGAACTTCAGTGTTTATTACTAACTCTTAATCTTTGGGATACATGTATTTGCATTTTTAACAAAAATTTTTGTTGTTGGCAAATTTAGAATATTATTGTTTACAATAATTTATCTCATCATCCTTGATTGGCCAAACCTGTGGGTAAAGGTGAAATTGGTGTTAAGTAGGAATACTGCAGCCATCATAACAGAGGAGCTATCAGATTATATCAAAGTACCGGTACATACATATATATATATACATATTTGATAAGCTTTTGCTGCTTTTCTTTGTATTTGTTATTCCTTGTTATTCTATTTTTCATTTTAAAAATGTTTTTATAAAAAGAAGAAATGTCTTGTGCCCAGGGCAAATGAGTCCGAAGTCGCGCCGGGCAATTGCAAGTCATGGCCATTTTTAATTATTTTCTGACTCAGATACCAAAATTAAAAATTTTTTTCCACAAACGAAAATTCAAACTTTCCTAACATGTAAAAAAAAAATAAAAAAATTGGTATCTGAGTCAGAGAATAGTTAAAAAACGGTTTTGACTCACAATTGCCGGCGCGACTTCCAACTCATTTGCCCTGTGCGTAAGACAAAGTTAAGCAGGAAGTGTCATAATTACACTTAATGCAAGCTAAACAATTTGTGATCGCCATAAATGCTTGAAAAATCTGATAATTTTTTATAACTGAATTTTATGTCATGTTACAAGTCTAGCCATACAAATTTTGGTGTGAGCAATGTAATGCAAATTTAAATTTCACTGTCACCAGGAATCATTGTTATGAAATGAACTTACTCTTATAAGTCTATTGTGCTTTTGTGGCTGTGTAAGTTTATTGTATTTTTTGTAGCTATCATTTTCTTTATTCAGCTGGTATTGGCATTACTTCTCCCTTCTCTCTTATTCTAACAAGGACCTCTCACTTATGGGCTCATTTTGGTTAAAATTGGGTTTCATTTGGGATAAAACAAACATAAATTTGTTAACAAAATTTTCGATTTCAAAATTCATATATTATATATTTTCTGCTTGAATTGTTTAAGCTACTAGTACAGATTGCTGCAATATTTTCTTTAGCTTGAGTTTAAAAGATATGTTGATTTTGAAATTTAAAAACTGTGATAAATTTAATTCTCACCATGAAAAAAAAAAAAAAAATTATAATTAAAATTTGAGGAATGCTGTATTATATTGTTAAACACAAATCTCCTGCTCTGAGCTGCATAAATTGGATTACTATTAAAATGAAGCATTGCTTTTCACATCTAAAGATAACTGGCATTATCTATAAAGCATAACTCATCTAACTATAGCTTCTTCTTCCGTCACAGCAATCTCGGACAGCTTGAGAAATAGACTGGAAGGGGTATTGAGCAGCCCCGTGCCACCATCTGACAAAGGATCCAAACCAGAAGAGGCTAGTGGTGCATCAAATCAAAATTCAACAATCACCTCCCCTGATCATGATTCAAGTGTTTATGAAGATATTGAACATTATCAAAACAAGTCTATCATCAAACAGAACAAATAAATAATCGGAAGAGTTGCCACAAAATTTTATATAAAGATCTGAATTCCAGCCTTCTATAACCATATACAGATTGCTATATTTTTTATATGTGGGACTCTGTGATATCACTATATATGATTCTTATTCAAAAATATTTTCACCTAACATAAAACACGTAATATGAATTATCTGATAGCTTCATTTAACTTGGTATTGTATTGTTTTTCTTAATGTAAGAGGATTCACTTCAGTAATGCACAGCGTGAAGTATATTCAGCTGATTATAATCTAAGGAAGGCATACATGGCTTATATATGTACATACATATGTATATATTCTCGTTCATATTAAGTATACAGCTTAATGAAATATTTCAGAGAGAAAATCAGTGACAATGCATGATGTTTTCTATGTGCGCTCTTATCTTTCGAGCTAAAAATATTGTCTTATGACAGATCAGACTGCAGTAACATTTTGTGCTGCTATACTGCAATTGTATATCTGCTGTTTTCTCATGGCTGTCAAATAATAATCTCAGATTCTGAGAGTCAAACTTTTTAAGTGCACGGTTTTGGGAAGATCAACGTGAAAATTAAGCAACGAAAAACTTATTTTCAACTTATTCATACCCCTAGTCCGAAAGATGCTTGGTTTGTCCATAACCAGCTCTGAGTCTTAAACAGCTTAGTTGTTTCCTGTTCCAATCATTGTGTTCTTCAAAAATCTAAAAAAATAACGACAAAAAAAAAAAAAAAAATCAATGGAAATTAAACAGAACAAACCCAATTAAAATTTTTTTTGGGATTTGATGGTGTAACTACATGAGCATGTCATCCGTCTCACTTTGTTAGCAGAGCTTAGTGTGACAATTGATTCAAATTGATAGCCGGACAATATTTTGCATGTATATACCTTGACTTAAATAAGGTAGATCTAGATCTATATCTACTTGTGAAAATAATTACTATATACCAATTACTGCTACGAAAATAGAATTAATAAATTGTCATGGTTAATGACTTTGTGTGTTTTCCTATACATGTACATGTACATTTTATCCTCAGTACTGAGTTGCAAGACCAAAGTTACACAATTTTCATCATAAATTTTAACTGTGCATGAAATTACAGTGGAAATACACTTTAACCGAAAAGGGCTACGCCGAAAACATGGCTGAACCGAAAGAAAAATTAATCCCTGTTTTGTTAAGCTCTTTCACTCTTTGTCAATGAACTAGCAAGAAACCGAAGTCAACACTCGTGGGAACATGGCTGAATTGAAAACAATGAGCTTGATTTTAGTGGAAGCCTGCAACCTATTCTTAATGAAACACTCTTAGTACCGACAAACCATTCTCCCATTGTCAGGCCTGAGGCCACCAGCAGGTGTCAAAGCAGAGAGGGAGTAGGGACAGGGGAATTGCGTCAGTGAATCAAGTGCGCATTGTCTGTGGAATCTAAGTTGTACTGGTAACACGGAATCAAGGCATCCTGATGCACGCTGTCTGATGTGCGTGTGATATTATGGCATTGTGTAGTTTCAGATAACCCACATGTTTCGTCATTAGTTAGTGAAATTGACCCTACAGAGTTTGTTCCTCTCCTCTGACAACTTCCACCATACCAGTTTGAATCAACCGAAATGTTTCATTGGAAACAATATATCTGGTCCCTAAAATTTTGGTACAAGCATGTTCCACTTTATTTCATGCTGTCTCTATGGTAGTCATTCTGAAAGTGAACAGCCATAGACGATACTGCAGAAATAATAGTGATGAAAGTGTGAATTTGGCAAGGATACTTAACGTTATAAAATTATATGTTTGTTCGTCTCTGATGACAATGGTTACTTCACAAGAAGGATGTTAAGAAAATTGAAAGAATCTTTATAATCTGCGCTCCCATGAAAGTCTAATAACAAGAATAGTAGCAAGTACAGTCATTACTGAGGGAAAGCAGATTTACTATGATGTTATGTTTATTGTGTATTAACTTCATTTGACATAAAATACATACATGTATTATGTAAATATAGAAAACCCATTATTCTCTTTCAATCCAGTCTCTGGTGCTGATCATGTAAGCCAACCATATTTAATATGTCGTTTGTCAAAGATGGCCACCAAAGTTAGGGATGAATGAGAATCATCTAAAAATCTTTATATATTGATAATTATAGACATGAAAAACTTATCGATCATCTAGAAATCAGAGGCTTTTTAACTGAAATGTCCAAATAATAGTTTCATGTCCACAGTTATTGAATATTACTTTTTTATTCCCCTGTTCACATATAGTGCTTCTTTCTGCAAGTTAATCTGAAAAATGCGTTTCCTTAAAAATCTGACACCGTATGCATCTCATGTGGTTGAATGATACATTTTCAAAAACTTTTTTTTTTAAAGACATAACATATATTGAGGGATGCCTATTATATAAACATCAACTGAGGGATGGTTATTACATAGCATACATTGAAATATTAATGTGCTGATGGATTGATAAATGCCTGATCAGAATTTAAAAACAAAAATGAAATTATTACATTGCATATTGTTAATTGCATATTAAATTTTGTCATAGTATCCAAGTTCTTGGCTTAGTTGTTTACATGTGTCTGTATCGTCAAATCACTGAAGTTCTTAGCTCACAATGTTTAGAAGTTACGGATGAATATAACTTTTGTCTATTTAAGGTCACATTTGTTTTTCAATGAGTACAGTTTCATTACACGATGAAAACTTTATGCACAATTTGAGGATTACATTGTACTGTTGCATATTTGTGAAAAAACACAATCTTAATATGGATGAAAGAGATGTACTAATTTAAAGGAAAAAGCTATGTATATTATGTAGGCCTATATCTTTAATGAATGTTTCCAGAGAGTTAAAATGTTTTTGTATAACAGTACACATGTATCTAATTCTAATTTCCGTGCAATGTTCAAGCAAAATCATTCTCACTTATGTCAGAAAGCAAAGTTTGACCTGGTTGACAACATTTTAGATTTCACAGCTGATGGACATCATGAAAGACAAGAAGTAGAACATATACTTGTCTACTTATCAATTTATCAAAAATTATGACTGTCATTAATTCTTTTCCTCTGTGATCTGTTTTCAACAGGTGAGGTAGGATGCTAAGAAATATCCATATTTAACCACACATACAGAATATCTCATACAAGCAAAATACATGTACTACCTAGACAGCTAGTTTGTTGTTCCTGTTATGACAGAAATGTTGAAAACTTGGGTGATGCTGACATTTATTTTTGTTATCTAGTTTGCTTTTCAACCTTTAGAGGAAGGTTACTCGTCCTGTTGACATATGGCAAAGAAATTAGAATCTTTCAGAGAAATGAATGTATCAACACTGAAAAGATACGAAGAAAAACAATTCACAAGGGCATGAATTTGAAAGGGTTTTATTCAATTTCTTTGTAGCAAAGCATTCTTGAAAACAAATCTCAAGAAATATACAGCATTCTGATGTCACATGAACATGCATCAAAAATTCACGATGAGGTTTCAAAGCTTGTCACTGTTAAACATAATTATTGAGGTGACAACTGTTTTAATTCTTATTAACTGTAATTAATTTTCTGGCTTTGCCAGAATTCATTCCCTTCAATGTGTTAAATTGAGATATAAATCAATAAAGCATATAAAACAAAAACAACACAAATCTAAAGCTTTTTCAAGCAACTCCCGTTAGTTTCGATTCTTTAGTCACAGAGCTTTTTTGGTTTTGAAGTGGTTTTATTTATGGCCATATAATGTGGCGTTTTTGAGGCTACCTCATGTCAACTACGTGACGATTGAGTTGTTATTTCGACAGCCATCCCCTGACCTAGCAACAACTGAGATGTCACTTCGGGTAACAAGAGTTAAATGTAATAATGAATTTGTGCATATTCATTTATTCAAAATGTCAAAAATGAGCAGAAGCATATCTTGCATCACTAAAATTAACATAGAAAAAAAAGAAGATTGAAACATCATCCAGTCTACAACTTTGCAGTGTATGGCACTTGACAATAATAACCCACTCACAACTGTTCTTACATACTACTTCATACTTCAGAGAGATATAGAAAAGAGATGTAACTAGAATGAAAAAGAAAAAAGAGAAAAAAATTGAGCTCATTACGCCTCAGCAACGAAATTCTCAGTCACAATTTTGACCCATTATATAACATTGATTATGACACTCTAACTCTCAATTTCAAATTCACTATATGACAGCAGTAAAATTCTGTCCACATTTTGAACTCATGGCTTGATAGCAGTGAAATTCTCAGTCTATATTTGAACTCATGCTACAACAGCAGTGAAATTCTCCAGTTCAATTCTGAAATATTGATTGACATTTATTATACCGAAGGTCAAATTCTCAATAATAATTTCAACTCAAAAGTATAATGGACTTGCCGAGGCTAGCAACTTTGATTATATTAAATGTACTAGCAGCATTTTATAGTTCTTGGATCTATTTCTAATCTCCAATCTTTGCACACAATCTCTTACAACCATCAAATCGGTTATATCTGTGCCTCAGATGAAATGACCCAACAACACTGTTATAATCAAGATGCATCATACAAAGTAGCTTTAATATTTCTGAGTGAGCACACATATGAAATGTATGCTTTCCTGTCCTACCATTTTTGCACAGATATATATGCATGATCATCAGCAGTGTGACCAAGCACTGAATTGTTATATGGCTTTCCTTCTTGAAGTAGAACTGACAGCAACCCTAAATTTTAATGAGAAAAAAACCCATACCTCAACTGCACAATCAATCTTATAGACATCTTATATTATACAAAGCTGAAATCTGCCAATTTTTCTTTCTCTTTTTTAATTTTAATATACATGCATACAAAAATAAAATACATGTAATAATAACAATAAAAATTTAACAATGACAGGAACAAACTGGGAGAGACGACTTATAGCAGAAAAGAAAACAAATCTAACACTTGCATAAACATTTACTCTCAATCAAAAAATGCTAAGATCATTTGTGTCTATTGATCTGTGCCACAATTCACAGCATTTTGTGCTAATTTTTAAAGCAGTAAACAGAGACTGTAAAGAAGTTGTAATCACTCATTTCAGACAAATATTGATTGTATTCAGAAATCATACTTGGAAGATAAAAATTACCAGCTGGCAGAATCATCAACAAATCTCTTGACAAAGTTCAGTAAATATAACATTGCTTTAGGTATAGACAAAATATCTTCGGAAATAAACAATTTTAGTGACACTTCTCATAGAAATGATGTTTTATGGGTAAGACATTTATGATGGATATCATAGAGATCCAAAGGGTCTAGTTTTAAGTTATTCTCTTTCTTGCTAGACTGCCTTTGGAGTGAAAAGCATGTTCACACTTGTCTCCACATACTGTTTGTTCCAAGCACTGGTGTACCTTGTTTTATCATATTAGTCCTGGAGAATGGAAAAATGAAAGACAAAGGATTTTTTTAACAATAAAATTGATATTATGTCATAAAGATTTAATTAAGATACTTGTACTTGTATTGCTATGAACAACAACAACAAAAAGGCTGATAAGGAAATAATGATAAATAATAAACTTTCAACAAATGAAAAAATTTGCCCCATCTTCTAGACATCATCAAGGAATTTTTGGTCAAAGCATCCATGAATCAAATACTTCAGTTAAACAAAAAAAAAAAGCAAATTCATGGAATACATTGCTCAAGCTATGCTCCTTTTCATGCAATATCTTTTTCAAAAAGAAACAATGACAAACAAATAAAAACAACAACAAAAAACCAAACAAAACAGGTAATTCAACCTGTGACAACAGCTCTTTGTCAAATGCTTTCCTGCATATGTGTATATTTATGAGTTGTATCATTTTTAAAAGTTCATTTCAAAGTGTCATGAAAATAATATTTCCAATATCATCCACAACTAGACAAACAATCCTCAGACTGGCTTGTCATGAAGGCAAGGCAACGGTATTTATAGGTGGGTAACACTATTAACCCGTTGAATCCTACAGCCCCGTACACCAGGCAGATTTCCAGGTGTCAAATTCCTGACACACTTACCCCAGTCCAATGTGTCCACTACTGTTAAAAATAGATCTAACAGGTCGCTTTGGGGCAAGGACATATAGAATTTACGGTGATTACAAACTCTGCACCCATGATCATGTCTGAGACTTCTGTTTACAAGAGATATTGAACATAACACTGGACAGGGGTTTTTCAGGCACTGGTGATCAGGGTTCAAAGGGTTAACATAAAAACATACAACAATTGGCATTTATGTTACTGAAACATAATGATACATTAAAAAAAAAAAAAAAAAGCATGAATCCTTTAATGGCTGGCTCCCACTTGATACCTACAGGACACTCACTTCTTATCCTATTCTAGTGATATAAAACATTTCACATTGAAGAAAACATTATCGACTATAATACTAATTTAAATGATTAAAGTTAGTTATGGCATGTTCTTAATTTACATAGAAACTGTGATTCTTCATTGACTCTAGTAACTCAAGATTACCAGGAAAAAAAGAATTCCGAGTGAAAGTTAAAAGGTACCCCCATTCAAATCATCAGAAAAACCTCAGTTTCAAGCGATTTAATGGATGTTTTTCTATTTTTTTTACAACTACATGTCCTGAAGAAAATAGCAGATTTCATGATAGGGTTTTCTCACCAATTCTTTCCTTTCCTCTTCTCCTACCTTTTTTCTCTCAATAAAAATGGAGTCTGCAGTTGGTGTTAATACATACACTACTGTACGACCAAACAACTCCTGTTAATGTTACAGATATCAGTTTCAACAAAGCAATTGTAAGCAAATTAGGAATGTCAGGGCTGGGATTCCTGAACATTTTGTTCTATTACGTCTTTCCACCACCTGTAGGTGGTTATTTCGCTCCTGAACATTCTTCACTTTTTCCTTCCTTAAAGGGGTAGTGCAACGTCACGGACTGCCTATGCTATTTCTTGCAAAACAATAAACTTCTAGTAGCCAAAAACATGTTAGCGGTGTTATTTTTTAGAAAACATCACCGTTAACGTGTTTAT